>ML782202.1:293343-350496 GCA_009831015.1 Picea engelmannii
TCTTCAATGTTGTCCTTATAAGTTAGGAGGTTTAATTTACTATTTAAATCCTTTAAGAAAATGTCAACGTTACTTTTGTCAAAGCGCAAATTCCTTTGATTATCAGAATTCTCTTCAATGGTGCTCCTATGCATGGAAAATTTCAGAGTTAGGGTTAAAGGTTTATGATCAGAGTCAGGCTCATGGTCATTTAAAAGGTCAAAAGTTGCTATTTGGTTGGAAACAGGGATATCATATATCACATAATCTACAACACTACTACCTAGCCCATGAATACATGTCATTTGGTTGGAGTTTGACCACTTCATTACTCCATTGCAAATTATTAGTTCTTGAGAGCTGCAAAGCTTAACCAACTCAATACCAAACAAATTCTCAATTAGGTCTTCAAAGCTTCTTTTGTAGCTATTAGACAAAACAAGGTCCTCATCTAGCCATAAAGGATTATGGTTGGAGTGATCACTTAAAATAGTAGCTTGCTTAGTTGCAGTCCTAGTATTAAAGTCTCCTAGCAGGAGGATATTACCTTCATTTTTCAAATTACAAATATCTTGTTCTAAATTATTATAGGGACAATTTTTATCTAGATTATTTTTCTTATAAAAAGTAGAATTAATAGGTGCAAAATAACAAATTGCTATATACATATTCTTAGCATTGGTGTCTAAAATTTCTATCCAAATGTATTGATTAAGAGGGTCAATTTTATGAAGTTGAATGTGAGGAGAAATGTTTTTTCTAATATAACAAGCTATGCCTCTTATCTCTCTATGGTGGGATTTTTTGTTCCATGCCGAGCACAAGACAAATCTTTCCATGTTAGGGACCTTAGACTCCTCATACTCCCAAATTCTTTTAGTAACCTATTTTTTTTAATTCAACTTAATATGAAATATTATTATATTAGCTTATAAATAAGTTGTGCCTTTAGATGATCATCATTATTATATTTTTGTTTCTTTATGATTCACTTCCCTTAACAATTTTAGTATAATAATTAAATATATTTTGTTATTCCATCGTTTGGTTCATTATTCAATAATTAAATTTATCGAATTAATATTTAATTATTTAAGGCATAGATCCAATTAAAAAAATGAAAAACATCTCTATTTAGGTAAGTTAGACTCTTATTTATGTAAGTTAGATTTAAAAACCATTGAAATATAACATTAAAATGAGCTAAAATTACCTTTAATTAACACAACAAAAATTTGGTGAGAACAATTTCAAGGGAAGAACATGTTTATAATATTTTAAAATAGGAAATTTGTGGAATTAAATGGAAATTTAAATAAGGTACACCTAGTAATTTATTTGAAATATAGAATCCAAAATAGTTAACATCCTAACTAGTATTATTAGTCCCTACAGAATGCTAAGACTATAGCATTCAATTCATCATTCAAAATCTATTAGTATGTCTTTAACTATATATAGTTATATATAGTTATCTGATATCCAATGTTGTATATATGCTAATATTTATTTTTTCATATGATCCTTATTTATGAGGGAATTAAATGAAACATAGAAATAATACATTAACAAGAGGTACAATAGTACTCTATATTAAAGACCGAAATATGCTTGAGAAGAGATGTGACAACTATGCACATTCACACGGAGATTATTATAATGAAGCTCCAAGGGCCCTTTTAACATAAAGCATAAATGAGAAAAGCCTAAACATATGAAACACTAACCCTGAAAGATGAAACACCAAAATGTTATGGGCCCCAATGGGGTTAGTTGATATGTCAACTTCCCTAGGGCGTAACTTTTGCATACGATCTTTGTTTGGGGTGCTCAATACCTCGTCGAAAAGGTCTAGTCGAGGATTTCACATTCTGAATGGCCCAACATAGACCTTCGACATCTACTGGGCACTGCCATGTCAAAAAAACATCATTTATGCCATCAAAATGGCTCGGAAGTTTGGGACCCAAAAAATTGTAGAAAAACTATTGAAACATAAATTGTATGTTGAGCCAATGGAATAGGTGGGTGACCATCGATGTCCACCTGGATCATTCCTCCCCCCTTAGGAATAAATGGTATCCATTGTGTTGAGTTCCCCCATCAAATGGGGAAACTTATGCTGAAATTCATGTCGGGTGAGCCAATTGCCTTGGTGTACTAGTTTCCCTCCTTTGATAACCTAATAAAGTTAAATATTTTGTCAGTGGGTACCCTTAACCTATGTTTGCATGATATGATCAATGCTTTCCTATTCCATGCATTCAGGGTTATTCTATGTAGGTGTCAGCTACTATGCCACCTCTGAGGTGTCCAATAGTGATGGAAAATATGGCCGAAGGAGGTCCACATTGAAGACTAGGTGTAATCAGGGGTGATTTTAAGAACCCCTTCTAAATTTATATATATAATAAATGGGCGAATCCCCGTGATACATAGGAAAAAATGAAGGCTATTTTATCAATTATATAATATGTATATAGAATTTTTTGGCAAATCTTTTAGTCTATTATATAATCTTGTAAAATCTTGGCTAATCTTTCACTGAATTATAAAATCTTTTAAAAATTTCACGATTCTATATGGATTTCTGCGTGTTGTCCTTATATTGGATATTCCTCAGTAAATGAACTTTTTTCATTTCAATACGTGTGTTAGCTATGCATGCAGAACAATGTGGAGAAGTTTGTACAAGGTTGTAATATGTGTTGCATTTCCAAGCAATTAAATTGGAACTTGGGATTGCATCGCCCGCTACTAGTCCTGCCAAGACCATGGAAATTATTTCAATGGATTTTCTAACAAGATTGCCCAATAACTAAGGAAACAACTATGTGCTAGATTTTCAACAAAATAGCAATAATTATTCTATGTCACGAGATGATAAGCAGATAGGAATAGTAAGTAGTGAAGTTTTTTTTCACGAATTTATCGGTAAACTTTGGCTTGCCTAATCCCATTACACATGGTAGAAACAATTGATTCCTAAGCAGATTTTGGTCCGTGCTTTGGACCCTGCTGGACACTAAACTAAAGTGAAGGTTTATTTTCATCTAAGAATGGATGGGCAGTCTGAGTTTGTAAACTGGACTCGGGTGCATTTATTGCAAGGGGCTGACCAAGAACATCCTAAGGCTTGGGATGAAAGTCTACCATACATATAGAATTGTTATAACTGAGCAATTGATGGATCAACTCTTGTATCTCCATTTGAGACTTGTCTAAATTTTCTTCCACAAACACCTTTTGATTTTTCTTTTCTAGTGGCATATGGCTGCAATGACCATGAAGACGAGGAACATGCAAAATCTATGAAGTTCATAGAGAAGATAGGAAATACACATGAACGGGTACAAGAATCATTGTAAAATCCACAAGCAAAGTATAAGGACAAGGATGATAAGCACCAAAATACATAACTTCCAAATTGGAGACCAAGTGGATGCATCTATTAGAGAAAAGATTTAGGTGGCTAAATAGTATGGTGAAACCCATCTGTCATGGGCATTTCAAGATTCTGGAAAAGATCAATGAGAACACCTTTTACTATAAATACAGACTAGTTGAACATGTTTGAGGCATATTTTTTAGATGAAGAACCCAGTGAGGGAGCCTTGATCCTCATTGTAGAAGAACTCATACCAAAATTAGTAGGTAGTATTGCAACAATATCAAGTGTTGTACATGAAGAACAAATATACATAGTAGGATGAGATAGAGTTGTTTTGAATTAGAAAAAAGAGAGAAATTCCCCAATCAAGTAAGAGTACACATGACATCAATCTCATAAAAAATTCCACAAGTTGAAAGTTGACGGGTAGCATCAACCTGAAAGGGGGGAGATATGATTGAAGTCAAGTCAGTCTCAATTAAGTACATGAATTTCTAAAAATCCCACAACAGACTAAGGCAGTTACTTGATGCTGAAAACCACAAGGAAGTAAAGTCACAGTTTAAAACTTTGTGACCCTATAAGGTTCAGTTTGTCAATTATGGAAGACCAATAAAAAATGAGTTGGGTTGCCTCACAATTGCAACAGGAGACTATAATATGACAAATGCAGTGAGATCCAGTTATTTCTCTTGCTTAGGAATAAAGCCGCATAAAATTCTATTTTCTTCACTTACCTCCACAACCCACCTTACCTCTTTATTTTGACCCTTCTACATGAAAGCGGGAGCTTTCAAATTATGAGATTTTGGGAAGAAGATAATTTTGTCTGGTATAGTCTATCAACCCTTATGCAGAGTTCTTCACACATTGTCAACCTTCATGCTGTCAACTTTGTATGATTAGTATTGGAAACATGCAAGGAGAGATGTATGTAGGAAACTTTGCTTATGATTGAATAAGAGTATCCTACCCCTTCATCTAGTTGGCCTAGCAAGGAGGTCTTGATACATAGTTCTACTCTTCATCCGATTGGAATTGGTAAGGACACCATGACCTAGTTGGGACCAACAATGCAACATTCTCTGTAGCAGAAGAACCTTCCTATGCAAGTTTTGGATTGTCATAATCCCTACCTTGATCTGGTTGGGGAAAGAAAGGGTGTTGTTGCATGGTTTAATGTAATTCCTTTGTCATATATGTTGTCCCTCAGATTGTCCCCTCTTCACAAAGGGGCCAAATGCCAAGGCGTAGTGTGCAGGATGCACCTTCGTGCACCACTCTAGGCCTTCAATCCAGTCCTTGGGCCAAAGGGGGGGTACCCTCAATATTTCCTAAGGAAATAATTCTCTTATCTATCACCCGAGAATAACTTATTTAACTATGAATCTCAGACTGTATTTATAACAAAGACCTATGGTGCATGGAGTTCGTCTCTGATATGGTTTCTAAAAGGAGTTGTGATATTTTTAAAGTGATCGAGGAAAACAAACTATTTAGGATTGCCAAACATAGTATCAAACAACTAGTGTGGAAAAGGGTGCATTAATCATACTTTCAATCTTTGGAAGATAAATGAATAGAACATGAATTATGCACATAAAAAGAGGGAAAACCATACATTCTTATAAAACATGTTCATGAGATACATGGGTAAGGAAAAATAAAATCCATTGATTTATTCAACACCGTGAAGACAAAAATATGAATGGAAACTAGCATAACTTTGTTAGAATCTTATTATTTCATTAGTGGCATCTTTGCCTCAGTCCCGACTACACAATAAAACTTAACAGTTCTTTAAATTACAATGGAGGACACCAGATGGGGACTATAAACTCTTAATCTTAGGCCTCTTTCTTTCCTTCTCACAGGTTCGAGCTTCAAATAGCACTTACAAAGAGAGAGACATAGAATGAGGAAGAGAGAATGACTAAAAACAATGCTGATGATCCCTAACCCCAAGCCCTAGGATACAAATGTTGGTTGAACTCCCTTGAAAATTGTGTAACTTGTCAGTATGAAAAAGCTTGATCCTTTGTCTAGTTGTTAGGAATTTCTTTTATAACCCTCTGGGGCCTGCTCTCTGATTTTTTGCAGCCTGCTGGTGATGCAAAACAATTAGGCCCACTTGTGTGGAAAATAACCAAATGCGGTTATCCCTCTATTGTGGTTTCTTGCCCTTTCTAGAAGTTTCTCTTTTCTGGGAAGGCGACCTTGTTTATTGTGAACTCTGAGTAGTTGGGGCGGGATTTGTGGTGGCATACTCATATATTTCACTCAACCATTGCAGGTCACTTTTAGTTTCTATTGCCCTTGAGATTTCAAAAATATTTATGTAGCTTAGTCTTCCCGGTGAAATATATTGGGGGTAGGCTTTAGAGGAACCTCTGAGTTAGGGTCCATGCTGAGATGGAAGGTTGTACTGTGTACATGCTCCAAAATCTCTAGAACTATTAGAGCAAATCCCTGATTTGCCATTATTGATAATTCTCCTTTTGCAGTCCTCATTATTTCATCATATTTTTCTGGGCTATGCAAAACCAATTTATTGTCCCAAGGGGACTGTAGTTTACATGTATCCATATATGACACGTCATTCATGAAAGTAGAAATCTTGGATTCTGCAGCTTTAGAATTTTGATCGATAGCCCTCCAATATCTCAGTTTAGCTACATAGGTGTATGTGTCCATACAAACTGAGGTTTTGTCATTAACCCCTAAGGACTGTAGAGTTTGGTTGGGGAGAGAATTCAAAACCTTGTTTGCCTCTTCTACAATATGAGCCCTGGTTTCCACCTCATCTCTATATTCATCAAAAAAATTCCTCACTCATTAAGGAAACTCATCAAATTTGAGTAGAACTCCAACTACTCGTTGAGGTGAGGCATGTCTCTCATAGTGAAACATAGAATCTTTAATACTTCTCAATTTGGATACAAGGCTCAAGCTACGCATTGCTTCTTCCTGGGATTTTTCTTAATTTTACTTCAAAATGTCTACCCCTCTTTGGTAGCAATCGCCTCAACCTTTTAATCTATTCCTTTTTTCTAGGCCTCTTCCAACTTTTGGCCTTGTTACTTTAGATCTTATTTTCTCTTTTCAACCAAGGCCCATGAAGACCTAGCCAACTGTTCACTCTCTTGATTCTTAGCCTCCCATGCCTTGACTTCCCTGACCAATTCATCTATCCTATCCTTCCACTAATTTGTATCTAGATCTTTGGTCATGGCCTACATGGGAACTAGAGGTAACTTCTTCTATTGTTCCTGGCTAAGTCTGAATTCAAGTAGAAATTACTACTCTTGATTCATCTAATTGAGCTCTTAGGGAGGAGCTTTCAGTCCAGTCTTCCTTTAGTGATGTTATTCTTTCTTCAAGGGATTTCATGGAGGCATGCAGAACAATGTTGTTCTTGTTCAAAAGAATCAATCTCCCATTCCAATTGTTGCTTCTTTGATTACAGCTTCTATAAAACTACGAGTGTTGCAATTGACCTTGTTACTTCTAGGGCTTTGATTTTCTCTTGCTTCTCACTCAAAATACCAACAACCTCAATAGTTGTTTGAGGATCCTTCCCTAAAGAGACAATCTTTTCCTCTGAAGTCCCCTTTTGTTTCTCCAAAGTCTTTACTTTCAGGGTCAAGTACTGATTCTCTGATAGTATGGACCTTGATTTCCTCTTAAATTTCTCATTTTCGAAGGTAGTCTTGACATAACCATCATAAACTATGTTGTTGGATCTCTTTTCCATTATGATGGTGTCAATACATGACAATTCACAAGTTTTGATTTTAAACCATGTTGCTCTCCATTATTCTGCCTTCATATCTACTTCGGGTTTGACAACTAAGGGCTCGAAATTAGCCACAGTGAGCTAATCTGTGAGGCCATCATAGATAGGGAGCATCCTAGGTTGTGCAAGAGGATTGTTAGGCTCTAGGGATAAGAGGGATACATTAGTGCTTCTCTACTTCTCCTTTTCTTCTCTCATGATATCATAGGGGTCCATGGAGTCTGAGGGCTGAATGTTCTCAAATAAAGGGAGGGAAGAGCTAGTCTCTTGAGAGGTCTCAGCACCAAGCATGTTGGAAATACTCCTAGCAAGGCTACAATGAGTAATTTTGAGAATATGGAGGGAGTACAAGTGGATTGGGTCATTTTATAAAAATGTCCAACTACTTCTGGCAAGCTATTCTCTAGGGTGTTTTATGCTTGTCCTTTTGTTTTAGGATCTCCAGTTTTGGCCTTCTTGGTCTAAGACCATACTCCATTTTGCCCATTTTCTCTTTTCCTTTTCTTTTTCTCTTCTGACACTCCTACCTCTTTGTTCTCTACCTCTCTTGTTGGTTGGCATTTTTCCTCTGCCCCTGTTAATATTTCCTACTATTATTGTTGCTACAACCATGATTCGTCTTATTGCCTCTCTAGCTGCTTGTTTTTTAGCTGCATTCTTGGCCACCCATTCTTCCTCATGATTATGGGGAAATTCCCTACTGATATTTTGTCGTGCTTCCATGTCCTCTTCATCCTTCTTTCTCTCCTATCCCCTTACTTCCGCCCCCTTATCCCTTGTAATTGTAGCCTCTAGAGGATCTTCTACTTGACTTTGTTTTTGAATGGGGGGTGTTATCGCACAATCTATACTTTCCCAAAGCCTAAAGGAAAGTAGGCTTCTATTGACATAACACGGAGGTAACCCTATCACTGTCACCCCTAGAGGGTACCTCTTTCTCTTTAGGAGGAGGAAAACCTCACTCCAAGGGAGATGTCCCAGGACCTAGTCGGTTGATGAAGGGAAGAAAGACACGGTGAAAACCCACCCCTCTCTAGGTCACTCAACAAAATAAGTCACTTGGGTAAAGTTTAAAGGGACAAGGGAAAATGGAAGTGGATTTGTACCTGCCCTTTACAAATGAAACATCAAACGTTAGTAGAAACAATTATAATCAATGACTTCTTAAACAAATTATGTGCTACTAGAACAAGTTATTATACAATAAATATGAGATTACAGTGGCAGCAATGTATCTTCAAAGTTGCAAGTTATGATGACAAGGAAAATATACAAGGGTCTTGCAAACTTGATAATGCTTTGTCACTCACAATTTTCAAGATAAATACAATTCAATAAATGACAAAAAGGGGTTGTCGAAGTGTTTATAACAAGAACAATTTAATATCTATGACAGCAACAAACCACTTCAGAAAAAGGGACTTTTCTAAGGCAATAACACACACTTTTAGCACTTAATGATAGCAATTTGCCTAGCACGAGATTCTGGGCATTTTTGTTGTTAGCATAGGCTGATGAGGGATGCAAAATGTGGTTGTAGCAATAGTTACAACAACAACAAAGCAATTTATAACATCTTCACAAATGCACCTTTAGATTAGTAACAAGGATAGTTTAAAGCCTCAAAGTGATAGTGCTTTGTCTTGTGCAATTTTTGGGTTGGTTTACTTAGTTAATGGGCTTGATAAAGCTGCTAAGAAGAGGTTATAATAGTGATGTTAGCATCAACTTACTTAGTAGTTAGTAATCTATGCTAGGTTAGTAAATTAGTAGAGTATGAAGTGAAAGAGTTTGAGTTGAGTCTTGTCAAGAAATAAGAGGAGAGGACTAGTGCCTTCAAGGGTAGTGGAGGCAAGGAGGGTGGCTTCTTCTAAGGCTGTAAATTAATGATGATGCACAAAAGTATAAGAGGAAAAAAGTATAGGAGAAGTAGCAACTTAATTCCTCTTAGACTTTGACCTCAAGAGAAAAAATTCTAGGGTGTAGGCAATTCTAGGCCCTAGCACCTTGCTCTCCTTAGCCTTTTTATGGAGTAAAAATTATGCAACAATAACCAATTACAAAACCCTTAGAGTTATAGCAATTTAGGTCTCTAGGGTTTCACTAGTTACTAGATCAATTTAATGAAAAGCTTGGCAAATAAAAAGTAAGAAAGTAGCAACTTAAGTTTCTTACTTCAAGCATTAAATACACCATGCAATTTCATAATCTTGTATGGGAAAATAAAACCATACAATAAACCATTCAATAGATGACAAAATGAAGATTTCACTTATTTGCACTAAGAATAATCATGAGAATACCATGCAAGATCACCATAAAACTTCCAAAATTGATTCAAGTTGCAAAAATTAGCATTAAACAAGAGTGGCACCTCAAAATTTCAGCCAATAACCCTAATAGGGCACAAATTTCAGACCTCTTGTCTCCAATGACAAGTTTTTATGTAAAAATGAGAGTACTTTATGTTTATTTATACAAAAGTTTGACCTTTAATTCAGTTTTGGGTCAAAAACAAGGCCGACCTGGCCAATTTACAATAAAAATTCAATTTTGACATAATTAAAATAAATTTTCATCTAGAAACACCTCCAAGGGTGACGACATGGCCCTCTAGGGTGACATTGAGCCCCATTTGTTGAACGTTGATCTGGAAAAGTGGGGTGCTTGTCCTCCAGAGGCCCCAAATGATGCCCACACGTGCCACTAGACTCACAAATGTCTCCAAAAATGAAACCCTAGCTCTGAATGACATCTAGGGCTATGATGGTGATGCCGAGGGCCCTCAACGACTAATATCCATGTGGGAAGAGCAAGGCCCCCTAGGTCTAGGTCTTCCAGGGTGCCTCCAAAGGCAATGTCCTTCTTTCTCCTAGTGCAAGTATTCAATTTCTTCTTACCCCTGGCTGGGGGTTTCGGCATCCATCTATGGGATTTAAGCCCTCATGTGTACCTGTCCACTGAGCAAGGTCCTACAACAACAACAAGTACACCCTGCAAGGGTTCATAAGTCACACGGATCATAGCATGTAAATCACATCTAATAATTAAATTACCCAAACATGTGCATCAAACCCCCCTTAACCCAGACAAATGCTCAAAGATGTTATGCAATTTGACAAATTAGGTTTGGAGAAGGTCCCAGGGTGTCTTATTGGGCTAATCTCTCTTAAGTTTGGGGTGTTTCCCAGGTGGGATCTAGTCCAAGTCATTTAAGTGTATGAGGTGGCATGGGGTAAGTATTTGGGCATGGGGTGCATGTAATAACTTGGAAATGTAAAGTCTTACCTGTGGGTGCCTTTGTAGACAACGAGTTGTACCTTGTTACAAATGCAATTGTTTCCTGGCCCATTCATTGAATTTTACTCTTAGCTTTATTTCTTTTGATCTTTTTCTCTTGTGTTTCAAGGGAATAGTTGAGGGCCACTATTCTGGCTTGATGACCAGAGGTGACAGTGTTATCCACAAATATTTCACGAAAATGAGAAGGTTGGCTCATGATGAGACCCCCTTTCTCTTAGCTATGCCACCAAGAGACACTACTCTGGATTGGTGACCATATAGGTGGTAGTGTCATACCGCTACATGCCCATGGTCATAATAGTCTGGCTCGTGATGAGACCCCCTATCCATCAACTAAGACCTTGAGTGTTTATGTTATCTTATGGGTCCCCTTTTCTTTCTGAGAAGCATTTCACTGCTTTCTCGAGGATCCCTGGGTGAAGCATCTTGAAGGTTTCAACAATGGATTTTAACTCTTTCTAGCTACTTTTACCCTCTGGGCTATTAGCCCCTTCTTCCCACGAGGTATGGTACAACCATTCCTAGTGTAGCCAATCCCAATGCCCAAACAAGGATAGGGAATATTATTATTCATTCTTAGTGTTGTTATTCATGGTATGGAATGGAGGTACAACCATTCCTAGTGTTGTTATTCATAGTATGGAATGGAGGTTTGCAAGGTAAGTGGCAGTAAAGTATGGGTAATGGAGGTATTTATCCAATCAACAAATAGGTTTACAGAGCATTGTTTATGGAATCTGAAATTAAACCACCATATTTATGAAAGTATAATTGCATTAGAGGAATGTTGGTCTCATGTTAATAGGTTTCCTATGATGTACGCATAGGAACCTAGTGCACATACCATTTTTCTCTTCGCTTAGCTAAGTAGAGTTCATTTTCCTTTCTAAATAATCAATAAGTCTTTTCAAAGAAAATACCAAATAAACATAGTAGATCCTAAAAGGTGAAGATGCTCAAGTCATGCCAAAAAATGAAAGGAAATAAAAAAATATTTCCTTGACCATCAAACATATTAAAAAAATAATCATAATTATGGAGAAGGCATTGAGTTCCCACAAAATAACTAAAGGCATATATTAAGCCTAAGACCATATGTTTCTCAAATAAATGTCATGACAAAAAGATGAAAAACAATTTTTTACTCAACAAAGGTATTTAACTTTAACCCAAACCCTTGACTCAATGGAAATCAGGTGAAGCCAATCATTCCATAAAAAAAGGTTCAGTCAAACATCAAATTAGAACTAGAAACATTCAAGGGCCTAACACATTTTTAACCAAAATAAACACAAAATTCCAAACTTGACAAAATGCTCCAAAATGAAACAAACAAGCAAACCATTAAAATTTATCAACATATTAGAGAAAGACATCAAAGAAATTTCATCTACTTGAATGAGCCCATTCTTGCTTAGTGGAATTCTTGTTAAATCAGGTATCTACTCTTTAATACTAGGACACTATCTATGTGAAGAGATAGGTCCCATCTTCATCAAATTCCAACTTCATTTCCTATCACATACAAGAAAGAGACAATGTAATAGTTAAATATCAAAAAATCGATCTTAAAATAGCTTGCATCAAGAAAATGTGGCTCCAAAGTTACAATGAAAAACACAAAATATAAATTATAGAACCTATTTTTACCTGAAATTCATCCTCAAATTGGTATATAGTAATCTTTCTATGATAAAGAATTTCCGACCTACTCCAAAAATAGAGGAAGAACGTATCACAAGAATCACATCATTTGTGCTATTCCATTCACTATTTCTTGCACCACCAATGGAACATATATACTGAAATAAGTGTTCCCTAGGCCCTCATATATATTGGATTAGATCAAATGTTGGGGCATATCAATATCCTAGTTCTCATTTTGGTGCTCATTTTCTTCATTCTGAACAAGACCCTCTCCAGATGGACTATCATTATGAGCCTCCAAAGAATTATGTTGCATATCAAGTTCATTAGAGAAACTTGTTATATTGTTTTCTCCCTTCTATCACAATCTAATCGCCAAAGAGCTAGTGCTTTTTCATATGTAAAATTGGTAATGTCATACCTTGTTACAAATAATCTTAAACATATATCCATATTTTTATCAAGCTTGTTCCTCATCTTTGACTTCAAAAATGATAGTGCACTAAACATTCTCTCATCCTCCACTAATCCCAAAATCATGGTTTGATACAAATCCACTAATTTGAAATATTCGGATATGTTTTCTTGTAAGTATTGGCTAGCACCTAAAATAGTCCATAATCTTGTTATTGCACCATATTCTAGAGGATTCTCCAAAGCACGAAATTGATTCCACATTGTTTTAGCAAAGCGTGTATCTTGTTGAAACAATTTTGATCGATCCAAAATACCTTCAACTTGTTCTCCATGTATCTCAACCTTCTTGCAAAAGTGTTCCACTAAAGTATTTAATTTTTCCACAAAGTCACGTTTTAAAGGAGGTTGACATTTTAAATTGTTCCAATATTCAGGGTACACCATAGACATGGCCTCCAACAATTCATCTCGATGGAATCATTCTCTTATCTTTGATGACAGTGACTTTGCAATTTCTATCAAGTTGTGTCTCACTGAAATGACAACATTGTCGAATAGGTCTCTTGACATAGGGCACTCTTTGGTGGTTCGTCTTGTATTATCAATATAATTAAAAGGAACCATATATCCACGCATTTCTATACATAGTATCCCTTTTTCATCAAACTTAAAATAATTTTCACTATTTTCTATATCAATGATCGTAGTCCAATTTGTAAACCATGGACCTGCAAAAGACTCTGACATCATATACAAATTATCCAATGAAAGGCATGAAAATTTTCTTTCATTTGTGTATTCTGCAATATACATTGTGTGACTTTGAGACATTTTCATGAGGATATTCATTTCATCTAGCATAAGAAGAATTCCAACCAATGTTAATAATGTCTCTATGTCATTTAGTCGAAAGAGAATATCTTGAGCTTTATCTACACTAAAGCGATGTTCATACATCACCCCTACCAAGGACTATTACTCACTAAATAATCTTTGAGATAGTCCATTCAATGAGATCCATCTTGTATCAACATCTTTTAATAGCTTGTTTCCATTTGTAACACCGTCGGCAAAATTTTTAAACTCTGAAAATCGTTTGGGACTATGAGAAAAATATGCATAAGCCTCTCGTACAAGATATTAAACTTTTGAAACCGATGGAAACTTGCTTACTATTTTAAATGCAATATTCATCCTATGAGCCATACAATGAATACTCAAGATATACGGTGAAGCTGATAGTTGTAGTCTAACACAAAGGCCATTCCTTTGTCCTTGCATTACCGATGCTCCATCCTCTCCAACACATAACAACTTTTTTGTGATCATTAAAGGATCCATACCACCACTTTCCTTCAAACTATTATTAACAAGTTCATAAATATTTTCAGCTATAAAATTCTCCATCATTTTATGAACCCCAAGTAGATAGTAATGCCTAATATGGCAATTAACCATATAAATACTCATACAAATCCATGAAGTGTTATCAATAGTTGTAACCTCATCCAAAGACAATGACACAAACCGAGCACTTGCAATATTCTCTTTCATATCATCCTTTTCTACTTGAGCTAGATATTTTACCCATTCCCAACCACTAGTTAAAGACCAATGAGAAGATGGAAAGTTGGCATTTGAAGAAAAGATAGATATTTCATGTAATCCGGATAATCTGTCATAGGATGCCCTTTAGATAAGATGTGAAATACAGTGCTTAATTGAATTGTCTTGGATAACAAATTTCTTTCCATCATCTTTTCGAATAGAGATGTGATGCTTCCTCCACCTGCCTCGATTTTTTTCTTATTTATTAAATATTCATTATATTCATCAGCATATTTGACATGTTGACATTCCTAGGAAGATTTCCATTTGACAATAGATTTATCCTTGCCATCTACAATTTTCTTTTCATACACCTTTCCTACATGC
Source organism: Picea engelmannii (assembly GCA_009831015.1). Classification (NCBI taxonomy): domain Eukaryota; kingdom Viridiplantae; phylum Streptophyta; class Pinopsida; order Pinales; family Pinaceae; genus Picea; species Picea engelmannii. The sequence goes on from ML782202.1 coordinate 307,812, forward strand.
TTCTCAATTGTATCTAACTTCATCTGAAATTTCGTTGGTGTGCCAAGTTTCCAACTACATATATTGCATCTAACTTTTGGTTTCTCTTTCTCATTTTTTGGAGGTAATGGATCAATAAATGGAAATTTTGAGACCCAATCTGGTTGGAAGCCTCTCCCTATGTCCCATTGGCCCTTTTGTCTTTTTTGTGAATTGGTTGTGTTCTTTTCCAATGAAATATTTTCGACATTTGTACTACCAATTTCTGGTGAAAATGCATTTATCTCACTTTGATCACCAGAGGAACATATTTCCTTATCTATTATTTGAATATTAGATGCATTCTTTCAAGAGTTGACATCTCTTTTAGTGATATGTGCTCAAAAGAGCTCGAAGCACGAAGAGAATGTGGATTCTTGGATTGAGGTCTTTGAAAGTATGATGATAGATCATTTTGTCTTGATCTTTTCTTCCCACAATCGGTGTTTGACATCTCAACAAATATTCCACAATTGAAATTTCAAATTGATCTAGAAGCCAAAAGTGAAATCTGCAAGAGATAATATAAAATTAGTAAAATTCCTACCAAGTATAGAATATTCAATTTGAACGAAGCTACTCTAATACTTTTTCCCAAATTTCTCCTCAGATTGTGATATGCTTCAAGACCTAGAAATACTGCAAAGCTTAATGGATATAATGAAAAGAGGTGAAAATCCATACATTAATATGCGTGATAGTAAGCTCTATAATCCAGATGGTATGTGGAAGTAGGAAATAAAATGTTACAAGTGTAATGAAAACAAGAATGGTGGAAAACTAGAGGTTCCCTTCAAAGACTCAAACAATGACAATAAGAAAGAAGATCAAACATTAGGATACCACCCCAATATTCAAAACCATTGAGAGATTGAGAATTCAATGGGTGGATAAGTGGTTTAGATGATATAGTTATCTTACATTAGGGTTTGGGGGGGTTTGGTTCTTGGACTACCCAATAACATTTTCAAAATTGGTTAGAAAAGGTATTAGCATGTTGGAGTTTCCCAGGAAGGTTGTGTCCACTAATTACCAGTTTAGTGTGAAGAATAAAAAGAAGCACCATTCAATCCACCTATAAATTTTGTAGGTTAGGTGTATTCAAATGATAAGTTGAAGGAGCTAAGAAAGATGGCTTATCTATTAGATGAGAACTACATTCTTCCCAATTTGGAAAAATACTACCCTAAGAATCTCCTAACACCCATGTATTAGGACAATAATTTTGGCTAGAAGTGGGTCCCATTCCTAGAAGAGAAAATCAAAATGATCCAAAGGGTGTTGGTTTGAGCATGAGTGGTACCAAATTTTCTTCTTGAGATTTCATAAATGAGGATGAAACTTCTATATCATATTATGGCATCAAAGTGCTATATGAGGAAACGTAAAATAATGATGACTCCAACAAGGAGTGGAAGAAACTAGATTACTGAATTTTGTTGAATATGAAGTTTTCAAGGATGAGAATCAATAATAGGACCAATATATCAACAAGTTCATCCTAAAGTTAAAGTATTAGAAATAAAGAAGACTTCATATGAACAAGCATATGGTGAAATAAAGAAAATTATGAAGACTCTATCCAAATCAAAAGAGACCATGAATTTGCACTTTTCAAATGAGTAGTAGACATATTTAGTTTTTGAAGGGAGAAGAAACCATAGATTTTCTCTTTATTATAGGAGCATGATCCTTTCTTTTTTATTTTATTTTCTTTATGTATAAGACTCATAATGACATATTTTTACCCTTGTCCTTCACCTAATAAGTAATTACCTTTGTAACCTATGATTTTCTTGAAATTTATTGTAAAATTTGAAGATGAATAGGATATTCCTTTTTAATTTTGTTTTACCTCCCCTAAAATAAGGCTTTTTTTCCCACTGTGCATGGTGTCTAGTAGATGGACCTCCTATTTATGGATAAATGGTTTATAGGGGGTTTCCTTTATCTATTGTTCCATTTATGAGCTTGATGACTTTTGAAATAGATTATAAGGAAACTAGATGAATATTCAACAAGTTGCAACATGTCAAATTTCAACCTAATGTAATTGGTTATACACAGTTGATTAGTACATATGCAAAAGAAAGGAGATATGATTCAACCCAAGCTATTTTTTATGAAATGGTAGATGTTAGTGTGTGGCCAACACAAAAGGCTTATAAAGTCTTGTTGGATGCATATGCCAATTATACATTAGTTGAGGGAAATAAAATCGTTTTCAAATGAATGACTAGAGTTAAATTCCATGTTGATTTTTGCTCATATACAAATCTATTATCCACATATGTCAATGCCTCTAACAAGGAGGGAGTGAAGAAATGTTTCATCAAAATGAAAAGAGATGGAATTGTTCCAAATGTTCTCGTATATGGTACACTAAGTAAAGGATATGAAAAGGTGAATAATATAGACCAAATGATGATGAAATATGAGGAAATGTCATTGCGAGGAATTAAAACAAATCAAACTACAAAAACTTGATGAATTCCTATGATAAGCATATATATTTGGGTGGTGTTGTAATTGAGTTCAAAGGAATGGTATCTTTGGGATGCAAGCTGGATGAAAAAAGAAAATTCTAGTTCTGCAGACTTCGTGAAGGCTCTAAGATACCTACCATACCCACACGAGGAAGGTTAGTAACCTACTCAAACCTAAAGATTTCTTTTATAAAAAATGAAGTTGTAGGGAACCACAAGCTTTTGACAGCAAATCAAGCAACCCATGTCTGGCTATATTGAAAATGCAATGCTCACCTTCTTCATGGAACTAGAAATGGAATTGGCCTTTTACCACATTGTCCCTTCAAAATGTTGCTCATCCACCAACTCATCTTGCTCTATTTCTCTACAATTTTATGTGTCCACATCATAATGAGCATCACTAATTGAATATGGACATAGTTGCTACTACAGGTGTCCCAGTCATGTTGTTGAGTGCTTAATGCCTTTTTCTAACAAGGGTATCCAAGATCAAAGATTTGGAAATACTCCTTGATATTTGGTGTAGAATTTGTTAATGGGTAATATGTAAACTGTTGTAAACAAGGGAACTGCTAGTTATTGATGTCTAGAATTGACCAAAATTTAAACTGTAAACTGTTGTAAACAAATTTTAGGGACAAGTAGAAGCTGGAAAAATTGTCATCTATAAAGCCAAGGCAATTAAACTTACCACAACATTCCTACTGGCAGTAAGGGAGTTGGTATGCCAATATTATAAAGGCACGCTAGGCATTTACACTCACACATGCACTAAATATATCATTTTGGTGTACAAGTTGAAACCTAACTACCAAGTTCTCATAAAATGGTTAGCCATCAAAAAGAACTAAGTCCAATGGTGAATGTTAGGGGAAGAGATTGCAAGAAGGAATCCCAAGAATCAAAACTAACTAAAGGATATGAAAAGGTGAATAATATAGACCAAATGATGATGAAATATGAGGAAATGTGATTGTGATGTATTAAAACAAATCAAACTACACAAACTTGATGAATTCCTATGATAAGCATATAGATTTTGGTGGTGTTGTAATCGAGTTCAAAGGAATGATATCTTTGGGATGCAAGCTGGATGAAAAAAGAAAAATCTAGTTCTGCATACTTCGTGAAGGCTCTAAGATACCTACCATCCCCACACGAGGAATGTTAGTAACCTACTCAAACCTAAATAATTTTTTTATAAAAAATGAAGTTGCAGGGAACCACAAGCTTTTGACAACAGTTCAAGCAACCCATGTGTGGCTATATTGAAAGTGAAATGCTCACCTTCTTCATGGAAATAGAAATGGAATTGGCCTTTTGCCACATTTTCCCTTCAAAATGTTGCTCATCCACCAACGCATCTTGCTCTATTTCTCTACAATTTTATGTGTCTGCATCATAATGAGCATCACTAATTGAATATGTACATAGTTGCTACTACAGGTGTCCCAGCCATGTTGTTGAGTGCTTAATTCCTTTTTCTAACAAGGGTATTCGATTCCAATGAATGAAAAGGATATATTTCGATAAATAACATTGATTTTTTGTTTGCACAACATCTTCTTTTCTCTATACTTGAAGCATTTATATATGAAACTTGTTGTTTTACTTAACATAGTTAAGGCTGCCATTGAAGACACACTTTCCTTTTCACAAAGACCTTATCTTTGCAGAATCAAACCAAGTTTTCAACTCATTTCAATGAAGAATTTTGTGAATAGGGATTTTAATCATTGTGTTAAAGGAGTATTCTATTTATAATTTACGATGCCTGCTTCACTTTTTTGACGTGCCAGATGATTCTCAGTTGTTTGATGGGGAAGATGATTATTTGTATTGATATATGCCTTTTGATAGATGACATTGTTCTTATTTCATACTAATTTTGGGTAACTTATTTGACATTTCATACTACTATTTTACTTAAGAGAGTTAGGGTTTCCTTTGAAGACATGCCTTTTTAGCAAAGACCTAATCTCTACAAAAATAAACCAAGTTATCAACTCATTTCATACTACTTTTTGGTAGTTTCCTTGTCATTTAATACTAATTTTTTGACGTGGTAGATGATTCTCCTTGTTGATATATGCCTTTTGGTAGAAGGCAATGTTCTTATTTCATACTAATTTTTGGTAGTTTCCTTGTCATTTCATACTATTTTTTACATAACAGAGTTCGGCTTCATACCACTATTTTACTTAAAAGCGTTCGGGCTGCCTTCGAAGACATACTTGCCTTTTTAGCAAAAACTCAATCTTTGCAAAAACAAACAGAGTTATCAGCTCATTTCAATGAAGAAGAATATCATGAACAACAATTTTTTATTTACTTCACAGAGTTAGGGCTGCTTTCGAAGACATACTAGCCTGTTAAGCAAAGACCCAATCTTTGCAAAAACAAATTCAATTATCAGCCCATTTCAGTGAAGAATATAGTGAATAATGATTTTGTATTCATGGTGTTGGATGAGTAATCTAGTCAATGTAATCAACAATGAGTGTTTAGTTGTTATATGCCTTTTGGAAGAATACATGTTCTTGATTCATATTAATTTTTGGTAGTCTTTGTACACATTCTTTCTATATTATATAGGCATATACTATATAGTGAAATTTGAAGTCCTTATTAATAGAAGTCAAACCTGGTACAATAATTAACATAATATATGTCTTTTAAGATTGATGTTGTTAAAAAGGACAATTTCTACCTTTGTAATATTACCATTTATTCCAGTGTAGACGATGAAGTAGAATGCCTTGCACAGAGTTGAAGCTCTACCCTAGCTATGCCCACTTCCATCCAACTCTTCCCTAACCACCCCTCTTTTGTTGAGCTCTACCCTTTCCATTAATGATGTTACTCCTAGCCACCCCTCTTTTGTTGAGCTCTACCCTTGCCACTAATGATGTTACTCCTTGCATCTTGCCATCTCCTCTGCCACTCTTAATCTATTTCATTTGATTCTTGATGTGAATGGTGAATATTAGGGGAAGAGACTGCAAGAAGGAATCCCATGACTCAACACTAAGTAAAGGATATGAAAAGGTGAATAATATAGACCAAATGATGATGAAATATGAGGAAATGTGATTGCAAGGCATTAAAAAAAATCAAACTACACAAACTTGATGAATTCCTATGACAAGCATATAGATTTTGGTGGTGTTGTAATCGAGTTCAAAGGAATGGTATCTTTGGGATGCAAGTTGGATGAAGAAAGAAAAATCTAGTTCTGCAAAATTCGTGAAGGCTCTAAGATACCTACCATCCCCACACGAGGAAGGTTACTAACCTACTCAAACCTAAAGAAATGTTTTATAAAAAATGAAGTTGCAGGGAACCACAAGCTTTTGACAGCAATTCAAGCAACCCATGTGTGGCTATATTGAAAATGAAATGCTCACCTTCTTCATGGAACTAGAAATGGAATTGGCCTTTTGCCACATTGTCCCTTCAAAATGTTGCTCATCCACCAACTCATCTTTCTCTGTTTCTCTACAATTTTATGTGTCCACATCATAATGAGCATCATTAATTGAATATGGACATAGTTTCTACTACAAGTGTCCCAGTGATGTTGTTGAGTGCTTAATGCCTTTTTCTAACAAGGGTATTCAAGATCAAAGATTCATAAATACTCCTTGATATTTTGTGTAGAATTTGTTAATGGGTAATATGTAAACTGTTGTAAACAAGGGAACTGCTAGTTATTGATGTCCAGAATTGACCAAAATTTAAATTGTAAACTGTTGTAAACAAATTTAGGGGACAAGTAGAAGCTGGAAAATTTGTCATCTATAAATCCAAGGCAATTAGACTTACAAGATCATTCCTACTGGTAGTAAGGCAGTTGGTATGCCAATATTCTAAAGGCACGCTAGGCATTTACACTCACACTTGCACTAAATATATCATTTTGGTGTACAAGTTGAAACCTAACTACCAAGTTCTCATAAAATGGTTAGCCATCAAAAAGAACTAAGTCCAATGGTGAATGTTAGGGGAAGAGACTGCAAGAAGGAATCCCATGAATCAACACTAAGTAAAGGATATGAAAAGGTGAATAATATAGACCAAATGATGATGAAATATGAGGAAATGTGATTGCAAGGCATTAAAACAAATCAAACTACACAAACTCGATGAATTCCTATGATAAGCATATAGATTTTGGTGGTGTTGTAATCGAGTTCAAAGGAATGGTATCTTTGGGATGCGGGCTAGATGAAAAAATAAAAATCTAGTTCTACAGACTTCGTGAAGGCTCTAATATACCTACCATCCCCACACGAGGAAGGTTAGTAACGTACTCAAACCAAAAGAATTTTTTTTATGAAAAATGAAGTTGCAGGGAACCACAAGCTTTTGACAACAATTCAAGCAACCCATGTGTGGCTATATTGAAAATTCAATGCTCACCTTCTTCATGGAACTAGAAATGGAATTGGCCCTTTTCCACATTGTCCCTTCAAAATGGTGTTCATCCACCAACTCATCTTGCTCTGTTTCTCTACAATTTTATGTGTCCACATCATAATGAGCATCACTAATTGAATATGGACATAGTTGCTACTACAGGTGTCCCAGTCATGTTATTGAGTGCTTAATGCCTTTTTCTAACAAGGGTATTCAAGATCAAAGATTTGGAAATACTCCTTGATATTTGGTGTAGAATATGTCAATGTGTAATATGTAAACTATTGTAAACAAGGGAACTGCTAGTTATTGATGTACATAAGTGACCAAAATTTAAACTGTAAACTGTTGTAAACAAATTTTAGGGACAAGTAGAAGTTGGAAAATTTGTCATCTATAAAGCCAAGGCAATTCAACTTACCAGAGCATTCCTACTGGCAGTAAGGGAGTTGGTATGCCAATATTCTAAAGGAATGCTAGGAATTTACACTCACACAGGCACTAAATATATCATTTTGGTGTACAAGTTGAAACCTAACTACGAAGTTCTGAAAAAATGGTTAGCCATCAAAAAGCACTAAGTCCAATGGTGAATGTTAGGGGAAGAGACTGCAAGAAGGAATACCATGACTCAACACTAAGTAAATGATATGAAAAGGTGAATACTATAGACCAAATGATGATGAAATATGAGGAAATGTGATTGTGAGGCATTAAAACAAATCAAACTACACAAACTTGATGATTTCCTATGATAAGCATATAGATTTTGGTGGTGTTGTAATCGAGTTTAAAGGAATGGTATATTTTGGATGCAAGTTGGATGAAAAAAGAAAAATCTAGTTCTACAGACTTCATGAAGGCTCTAAGATACCTACCATCCCCACACGAGGAAGGTTAGTAACCTACTCAAACCTAAAGAATTTTTTTATAAAAAATCTAGTTGTAGGGAACCACAAGATTTTAATAGCAATTCAAGCAATCCATGTGTGGCTATATTGAAAATGCAATGCTCACCTTCTTCATGGAACTAGAAATGGAATTGTCCTTTTGCCACGTTGTCCCTTCAAGATGTTGCTCATCCACCAACTCATCTTGCTCTATTTCTCTACAATTTTATGTGTCCACATCATAATGAGCATCACTAATTGAATATGGACATAGTTGCTACTACAGGTGTCCCAATCATGTTGTTGAGTGCTTAATGTCATTTTCTAACAAGGGTATTCAAGATCAAATATTTGCAAATACTCCTTGATATTTGGTGTAGAATCTATCAATGGGTAATATGTAAACTGTTGTAAACAAGGGAACTGCTAGTTATTGATGTCCATAATTGACCAAAATTTAAACTGTAAACTATTGAAAACAAATTTTATTGATGTCCAGAATTGACCAAAAAGATGACAATGGTGTTCATAAACTCCAAGACATAGTATTTGAATTACAACAAATCGAGCTATATATCTGAAAGAAAATGGTGATGCTAGAACATGTGGGGGACTACTTGAAGGGAAACCTCGTTTTGAGGTATGATGCATCTAAAAAATGTTTGATAAATTGGTAGAATCAATTGGATCATTGAACTGTCAAGTGTATATTTCTCAAAAGTGTAATGATGAGTTGAAGTGAAGCATGTATGAAACAGCCATGTCAAGGAGCAGTCATGTATGTCCTTACTTATTCTAAGGCACCCATCAATGATGAAGATGAGGCCAAGGTAGATAGTCCTCTAAGATAAACCCATAGAATATAGGTTTTGAAGTCAATAGGGGGAGGCCCATGAGAAGCAAGGTAATGATGAGTCATTGAATCCAACATGAGGTAGAAATTAAGGTGTGGTTGACATAGAACGACAACCAAAAGGTAATGGGGAAGGAAATGAGAAGTGTACTGAAGACTTTCCTTGTTCATACAATAAATGCAAGAATCACCTAGTAGTGACTGAAAGAATTCCACTAGGAATGGTCAATTATTGGGAACACATATTTTAAATGACATATCAATAAACCACTAGGACAAATAGAGGTTAATATTGCGCAACACAGGATGAGTATGACTCACATAGGTGCCAATAATTTGTAACATGAATCAAGGTGGAACCGAATAGTCTCATTGGGACATAAAGTTGACTCATCTTAGTTTCTCTAAACAAGAGATTCAAAGGGATGTTACCAAGAACTAAAATGATTAATATAAAAGTACAAGGCCCTCCAAGTATTTTCAAAGGGGTTCCTAGAGAAAAAGGTATGATGTGTAGTACCAATAGGAGGATGAAAATGGGTATACAAAATAAACTACAAGTCAATGGATCATTGGATAATCATGAAGAAATATTGGTATCCAAGGGCTAAGCAAAGAAACAAGAAATTAACTAGGATGAAACCTTCATGCCATTAAACAATTTAAATGCTATTTGAATTGTGTTATCTATTATATTATAGTTTTGATGAAAATTACACCGGATGGATGTAAAAAGACATTCACTAACTTATATGTTCAGAAAATAGAAAATCAATAAGCATCTCTCTGAATCCACGGATACACCACTTGTTTGATGGAAATGCAGAGAATCAGAATCCCGATATGCTATTTTTCCAATTTGGTCGAGCCTCGGCGCTAATCCGTGAGCGGGGTCCTCCTATATTGGAAGGCTAACAAAATATGGTCATTGGTGCCTGGGCCGAACCTAGGAGTAACCCAGCCCCCTTTTTTCCATTCCTTCAAGACCCAAAGGGGAAATAAGAAGTAGCAAAAGAATGTCAAAGAGTAAAACTGTAAACCTCCATTCCATCAAGTCCCAAAGGGGAAATTCAAATAACATCCAATATGTAAACTAGTGAATGAATACATGGTTAGATACCATATAATTTATACCATGTGGGAGGGCCAAAATGCTCTCAGAAATCTCCATGTTCTTTGGAAATCGGGCAAAGGAAAGATTGTAGCTACCCAGTGCCCACTACCCATACCACAAAATCTGGGCAAATTGAACCATAAACCCCGATTTTACCAAATGGCAGGGTGAAGATGCTATCAAAAATTTCCATACTTCTAGAAATTTGGCTAATGGAATCTTGTCCCTCCAAATTTAAGAGGCAAAATATATTTTTTTTTCCTCTATCCCTCCTAAAAATATGGTCTAACCTTGTACACCATTTTCCCCCTAAAATAAATTACGGGCTAATGATATAAGTTTTAAAAAATCACTCTAATACAAAAAATTCACCCAATAAAAAATTGGAGGCCCCTTAATTTTGCCCATGAGTGAAATTTCACCCCTAAAATCATCTATGGGTGTAAGCCAAGGAAGGGGGAATACTAACTGAAAATCCTTGTTACCCAAAACCTTGGTGATGGTGTAAGGTCCATAGTGAAGTGATTTCGACTTTTGATGGGGTCCTGTCAGGTGCTCTTTCTGCAAGTGTAGCCAAACCTTGTCTCCCACATGAAACTTGTGGGGAACTTGATGTTGGACATGTTGGTGAATGTGTTGAATCTGTTCAATGAATTTGGTGGTTTTTTTCGACCTCATATTGAACATGGGAAGATAATTACTTAGTGGATGCAAGGGGCAATGCTACATTAATTTGGCCTAATGGTCGAAATCCTAGGCCAAACTGGAAAGGTTTGTGGTCGGTCGATCTATGGAGGGATATATTATAGATGTGTTGTACATAAGGAAGGTTATCATCCCATGTGTGTGGATGCATGGAGTTGTACATGCATAAGAGATGCATGATCATCCTATTGATGACCTATGTTTGTCCATCAGTTTGAGGGTTGAAGGCAGTGGATTTGGAGAGGTTGGTTGTAATATACCAGATATTAAATGTATGTAGAACTGAAATAAAATGCTAGTAATGACAGAATAACAACAATATAACCAGAACATTCGCCACAATAACACTGAAATGATATAAGAATAACAATAAAAATAGCACTTTGAATCTGAAGAAATGTTCACGGGCCTCTTTGAGGGGGCAACCTCCAGTTGAGTGGAGCTCTATTACAATAATATCCAAGCTAGGGTTCTCATACCCTCAACTCCTATTTATACTAAAAGGAATCATCTAGAGGAAGATCCTTCTAGAAACAAAAGCTTCTATTAAGTCTTCTTACATCCGCCTTATTCTATTTTATTGAAAGGCCTTACTAATATTGACCTTTATTACATCCGAATATATTGTTCTACCTATGAGCGGGTTAGGACCCTAACATGTCCACCCCCTTAAAAACAACCTTGTCCTCAAGGCTTGAGATGAGGAAATTGCTGCAGAATGGTAGCTGGTTCCCAAGTGGCGTCTGCTGGAGTTGTATCTTTCCACTGTACTAGAACTTCCTTGATGGTTCTCTAATGTAGGCGATGCTCACGCAGGTCCAAAACTGCTTCTGGTTGTAGCCAAATGGATCCTTCTTCAGCTAACTCTGGAAGGTTGGTTTGAATTTGGTATTTAGCTCCAATCACCTTCTTTAAGCATGAAACATGAAAAACAGGATGTAACTTCGAATTGTTGGGCAAAGCTAACTGATAGGCGACTTGTCCCACATGCTTGAGTATGGTATAAGGACCATAAAATTTGGGTGCTAGCTTCTGACAATGCTCGGCCTTGAGGGAAGTTTTCTTGTAAGGTTGCAGTCGAAGAAATACCTGATCCCCTTCTGCAAATTGACGTTCAGAGTGACCTTGATCTGCTTGTTGCTTCATGCGATTTTGTGCCATGACCAAATTCTCTTTGAGGGTACGAAGAATATACTCTTGAGCTGTAAGTGTTAGGTCAAACACCTGGACCTTCGAGGCACCTTGTAAGTATGAGAGAACTGAAGGTGGCTTCTGTCCATATACCACTTCAAAAGGAGTCATGCATGTAGCTGTATGGTATGAAGTGTTGTACCACCATTCATCTAGGGGTAACCATTGAGCCCACTGATTTTGCTTTTTTGAGGCAAAAAACCTCAAATATGTTTCCAAACACTTGTTGACAACTTCTGTTTGGCCATCAGTCTGGGGATGATAAGTTGTGCTGAGATGAAATTTGGTGCCTTATATCTTGAATAGTTCTTGCCAAAAATTTCTTGTGAAAGTTGGGTCGCGATCAGAAACAATAGAGTGTGGCATTCCATGAAGCTTGAAGACCTGATCCATGAATATTTGAGCCACTGTGGATGTTGTAAATGGGTTTTGAAGGGTGCAGAAATGAGGATACATGGAAAGGCGATCAACAACCACCGTGATGACAGATTTATTTCCCGATTTGGGTAAGCCGATAATAAAATCCATAGAGATATCATTCCAAATAGCATGTGGAATCGAGAGCGGTTGTAGTTTGCTTGACGATTTGACTATTTCTCCCTTGTTGAGTTGACACACATCACATTTAGCTACAAAATTATGAATGTCATGTTTCATACCATCCCAGAAAAAGGAACGTTTGACCCTATCATAGGTTTTGGTGAACCCGGAGTGCCCTGTTGTGGGTGTAGCATGAAGCTCAGAAAGTACCTTGGATTTAATCTTTGATTGTTTGCTTAAATACAAAATACCTTTGTATCGAAGTTCCTCATGGAGCCAAGAGTACCCTAGGGAAGCTGGAGCCTTGGACTGCAATTGGTGGATCAACTGCGAACTTTTGGGATCTTGTAGCCATTCCTAGCGAACGGCTTGGAGCCAATCTGGTACAATGAATGAAAGAGAAAAAAGGGATCCTTCATCTTTATATTTTCGGGAAAGTGCATCTGCAACCACTTTGTCTTTTCCTTCCTTATAAATGATCTGATAATCATATCCAAAGAGTTTAGTCACCCATTTTTATTGTTCTGGGGAGGAAATGCGTTGTTCCAGAAAAATACTTGAGGCTTTGATGGTTTGTCTTAATTTGGAAACATTACCCCAATAGATAAGGATGCCACAGATCCACAGCATGCAGAATGGCCAACATTTCCTTTTCATAGATGGATTTTCCCAAATTTCTTTCAGATAGTTGCTTGCTGGTAAAGGCCAAAGGTCGACCCTCTTGCATAAGGACAACACTAATTCCTTTCCCTGAGGCATCACATTCCAACACAAAGGTCTTTCTAAAATCGGGAAGGGTGAGCACTGGAGTGGTGCACATGGCCATCTTCAAGGTCTGAAAATCTTGAGAAACGACTGGAGTCCAACTGAAAGAGTTCTTTTTTAGGAGAGTAGTGAGAGGTGTTGCAATCTTCCCATAATTCTTAATGAACTTGCGATAATACCTTGTTAAGCCTAGAAATCCATGCAAGCTCTTAAGAGTCTTTGGGTGAGGCCAGTCTTGCATAGCTTCAATCTTTTTAGGATCCACCCTGACGCCATATTTGCAAACCAGATGACCCAAGTATTCTACTTCTGAGGCGCCAAAAGAACATTTAGACTGTTTCAGGAAAATTTGGTGTTGAGAGAGTAGATGGAGAACTCGATCCACATGAGAAAGATGGTTTGTCCAGGTTTTGCTATAGATGAGGATATCATCAAAGAAAACTAAGACAAAATGGCGGAGAAAAGGATGGAAGACATGATTCATGAGGCTTTGGAAGGTGGAGGGGGCATTATAGAAGCCAAAGGGAATGACCAAAAACTCATAGTGGCCCTGATGAGTTCTAAAGGCAGTCTTGGGAATGTCTACCTCTTTCATATGTATCTCATGGCAGCCTAAACAGAGATCCTGTTTAGTGAAGAATTGGGTGCCACTCAATTCATCCAGGAGGTCATCAATGACAGGAATGGGGAATTTGTCTTTGATGGTAAGTTTGTTGAGGGCATGGAATTCAGGACACATTCGCCAAGAACCTTATTTCTTCAGGACCATGACCACAGGAGATGAGTAGGGGCTCGTACTAGGGCGGATAACGCCTGCATTAAGGAGTTCATGGACCATTTTCTCAATTTCATTTTTTTGGGAAAAGGGGTGACGATACGGACGGATATTGGGAGGAAGGTTTTCGGGTACAAGGGGAATGGAATGATCATGAACACCACGAGAAGGAGGGAGGCCTTAGGGAGTGGAAAAGACCAATTGATGTTTAGAAAGGATGGCTTGGAGGTCTTGCGGTACCGAGGGTGTCTTTGTTGCTTGTATGGCATGGAGGTGGGCGATAACACCAGAATGACCCTTTTTGAGCAAATTTTCATGCGATGGGAACTATGATCTCAGGTGAACCGAAGATGATGCCTTGGAACTTATATTGGTGGCCCTCCTAGTCGAATTGCATTGTTAAGTCTTTAAAATCCATGAGAATGGGAGCCAAAGTCCTTAGCTAGTCTGCACCCAACACAATGTCACAACCTCCCATGTCGATAGCAAACATATGGGATTTCAGGTGGTAGTCACCAATNACAACGCCCTCCACATTTCATGGAACCACCATTGGCAATCATGATTTGGAAATTATTGACGGCATGGATGTAGCAATGATTTTCTTGGGCAATGCGGCGATGAATAAAATTATGGGTGCTGCCACTATCAACCAGAATGATGACCTTCCAATGCTTGATGTAACTGATGAGCTTGAGGGTTTGGGGAGCGGAGAAGCCAGTGAGAGCATTGAGGGAAATGACCGGTTCTACTTCAGGAGGGTCTGAGGGAGGGGTCATGTCAGTGGATTCAGGTGACTTAGACACAAAGGGAGTTTCTTCATCTTCTTCCGAAATATCCTTGGAGATGGCCATAAAAAGATTTTTTTCTTTACACTTGTGGCCCGAGAAATATTTGTCATCACAGTTATAACAAAGGCCTTTGAGTTGGCATTCAGCCATTTCAGCTTGGGTCAATTTTTGAATCTTTAGTGGAGTAGAGGGAGTAGTGGGATTTACTGGTTTAGGGCGAGGGATAAAGGAGGGTTTGCGGTTTTGAGTAGATAAAACATGGTGTTCTTCTTTAGCTCTTTTGGTAGCCTCCACCCAACTCTCAGGCCGATCCATGAGGACATGGGCCCGAATTTCATCCTTGAGACCGCTGATAAAACACTCTTGGAAAAAAGTCATCAGACATGCCCTCTGTTCTAAAAGCCAGGAGCTCAAAGGCAGCTATAAACTCTTCCACTATTCCTAATTGTTTCATCTTTGTCAAATTGCCCAAATGGTTGGTGTCAGTGTCAAAGCGTTCATAAAGCTCTGCCACAAAGTATGTTCATACAGTAGTACTCGACCCAATATTTTAGGGCACTAACTAAGGAGGATAGACCGTACCCTTAGTTGTACTACCCGACTACCCAGGTACTAGAGAGTATCTTCTCGAGTGTTGTTCTTGGTGACACTATAGCAGTCAGCTAGCCGATTGGTTTATCTAAAGAGAGCTTCAAGTAATCTAGGTCGATCTATACACAGGTGTTGTCCGATGCGCTACCACTTGAAGGGGTACCAACAGGGGTTACAAGGGTGGCCAATATATGTGCGCTTAATTACCACTTGTATTTCTTGCATGTATGAATCCATCAACCGCGGGTTTATGCATGTAACGTTAGATCTCTATGGCTTAAAGATGTCGGAATACGTCTCTACCTTGAAAAAAAAATAACCCACACTTTCTGCCAAGGAAAGTGCTCTAATACCACTTGTAATATACCAGATATAAAATGTATACAGAACTGAAATAAAATGCTAGTAATGGTAGAATAACAGCAATATAACCAGAACATTCACCACAATAACACTGAAATGATATAAGAATAAAAACATAAATAACACTTTGAATCTGAAAGCAATGTTCACGGGCCTCTTTGAGGGGGCAACCTCCAATTGAGTGGAGATCTATTACAATAATATCCAAGCTAGGGTTCTCATACCCTTGACTCCTATTTATACTAAAAAGAAGCATCTAGAGGAAGATCCTTCTAGAAGCGGAAGTTTCTATTAGGTCTTCTTACATCCGCCTTATTCTATTTTATTGAAATGCCTTATTAATATTGACCTTTATTAGATCTGAATATATTGTTCTACCTATGTGCAGGTTAAGACCCTAACATTGGTGTCCAACAATGACTAGAGGATCAACTAGAATGTGCTCCAGAAACTATTGTCCTGATATGATATGATGGTCTATGGTATTCTGAAGTGTTCCCATACATGCTCGAAGAATATATTGGCAGTGGCCTTGGCTATGATATTCTTCTTACAGGTGGCCAAAATTCCCATTTGAGAGAATTGATCAACAACCACAAATACATAGTCATTTTAATGCTTGGTGGAGGGGAGACTTGACATATAGTCCATCGACATGGATTCCTAGGGCCTGTTGGGAGAGTAGACAACAGGGTGTACACTCCTTGTTTTTTAATGGTTGGCTTCACAATAGAGTGGGAATTGCAGGATCTGATATACTTACTGACATCATGTCGAAGCTTCAGCCAATATAAATACTTTTGTAGTACTACCACTGTCTTTTCCATGCCAAAGTGTCCTGCCACTTGGCTATAATGAGCTTCCCAAATTAGCTTCACATGCTCACTTGAAGGAACACAAAGATGAACTAGATGGAATAGTATTCCATCTTGAATATTTTGACAACGACCGCGCATGTTCCCAATATCTCGTAGGTTGTAGCGAAGTTAGGATCACTTCCATAGAGTTGGACCACCTAGAGGTATCATGCCTACAAGAGTCAAGCATTGTGGTTAGTGCTACAACTAGAGGTCAATTGAAGCATTCAATGATGTGATTGGTGCTCCCTTTCTTATAGTTAATGTTAAGGTGAAACTGTTGCAAGTAGGTGGACCAGTTTTGATGGCGGTCATTCTACAATTTTCTTTATGTTTGCATGAATTGCAAATGCTTGTGATCTGTACGGATGATTGTCTCCTTATCTAGAATGAAATGCTTCCATTGGAAGTAGGCTTGTACGATGGAATACATTTCTTTGCAATAGGTGGGGTACTTACGGAAAAAATATAAGAGTGTCTCACTATGGTAGGACACTAGATGATCGTGTTGAGTGAGAACAACATCAACAACATAATCAGAAGCATATGTCTCAATCTCAAATGATTGTTTCAGATTGGGTAAGGAAAGAACCATGGTTGAGCACAAGTGATGTTCCATATCATCAAAGGATTTATGTTGTTACCTTCTCGACACAAATTTTGCTTTGAAACCACCCTTGGTCACTTGGCTGAGAGCCCATGCAACATGGGAGAACCCCAATACAAATGTGCAATAGAAGTTGGAAAGGCCTAAAAATATATGAATCTCAATGAATGTTATTAGAGCTATCTAGTCACGAGTGACTTGGATCTTGGTTAGATCGACATGCACCCCATTATTATCTACAATGTATCTAAGGTATTGGACCCTATTCATGTCGAAGTATCATTTCTATAGGTTAGCATATAACTTGTGTTACCATAGAGTGTGAAGGACATGTTGAATGTGTTGCAAGTGTTCTACCCAAATCTTGTTGAAGATGAGAATGTCATCTAGATATACAACCACAAAGGAATTGGTAAAGGGGCAAAATATGTCGTTCATCAACCTCATGAAATTTGTTGGGGCATTCATCAAGCCGAAGTCCATGACCAACCACTCAAAAATACCTTCTTTAGACTTGAAATAAATATTCCATACATAAGTCTATTCTATGGGGACTTGGTGGTATATGAACTTCAGATCAATATTACTAAAGTACTTGGCCCCCTTGATCTGGTCGATAAGGTCGTCAATCCATGGAATTGGGTACTAGTTTATAAATGTGATTTTGATTAGAGCTTTGTAATAAATATAGAGTCACCAGGTCCCATATTTATTTTACACAAACACAATTGGGCTCTTGCATGGTGAGGATCTTGGTCGAATGTGCCCTTTCTGAAGCATCTCTTGAACCTGGTGCTTGATTTCCTCATTTTCTAAGAGAGAGGGATGATACACTGGCCTATTAAGAAACATTGTTCCAAGAGTTAGCTCGATCGAATTCTTGTCATGATAGTGCAAAGGCACCCCGGTAGATGAGGTGAATATGTCTTGATATTCTTCCATAACTTTGTCCACTTTCTTATGTTGCATAGAGGATACCTATGTATAGGCCATGGATGTTGTTATGACCTTCCATTTAATTTGATAATGAATCATGAAGAGGACAAATTTCCCAGTCTAGGAGATGACCTGTCTACACTCCTTAGTTGAGACCAAATAAATTGCGGTAGGTGGAGCTACCTCTAGGATCCTATAAAATTGTCTTCCCATAGTAACAATGACACTATGAGCTCTAGTATCATATACAATATGGATTTTACACATATATGGATCACCTAAAATAAAATCACAAACTTCAGGTTGGGAAACATCACATAATACCTCATCCTTGAAGGGTTTGATGCCATACAACAAGAAACACTATTGGATAATGTAGATATATTTTACTTAGCTAATCCACCTGATGTTGTACGAATGTGGATGTGGTGTTTTTGGAAACTCCAACTGCTTCATGACCTCTACTAAGATGAGGTTCTTTTGGCTTCCTCTATCAACAATGAAATTTAGCGGAACATGTTTCACCCACATCTATGAGTGAAAAAGGAACTCACCTTCCTTGGGCTCTTATAGTTCATTTGGCTGGATCTTGGTGGTAGTGGTTGTGTAATTGGGTTCTACATCAATGATCCACTTCGCCTTGTTTGAATCTGAATCAAATTCAGAGCCTGGATCAAACTCTGAGGATTTTAGCTCAACCATCGATGATTACTTTGAGGGACATTCATTAGTTTTGTGCTAGGAGATTTTATGGAATTCATAGCACTTCCTAGTGTCTTTGTTTGTATTCCCATTACCCTTCTTTGTTTTCATCTTAGACTGGTTGTCCTGCAATTTTCCATCCTTGTTTTGTCCTTTTTTCTATGTGTTGGGGTCGCCTTTGCTCGACTTTTTTTGTATTGAATTCGCAGATCCAAACTCTCGCTTATTCCTCTACTTGATTTTTTTTCTATTTTGACAACATATCGATAAGTGAATCCCACTGATGAGATGTCCAGAAAATCCAATTTTTTTTGGATGTACCTATGTAGTCCCCCATGGTATTTTATAAACAAATTCCACTCGGAGTCTCTAATACCCAACTTGGTGTGCAAGGTATGGAAGATATTTGTGAAATTCTACAATTTTTGGTCCCTCTCTTGGCAGAGTGTGGTCCATCTCATGTACTCGTCATCGTAGTTTCCAATAGGGTAATATTGTTCCTTGATGGAATCCATAAAAGAGTCCCAAGTGGGCTTGGCCCAAATATTATAGACTCCTCTATGGAATTTTTCTCACAATAAGTCTCCCACCAATGTTTGACATGGGGGACCACCTTAAGGAATGAAAAGGTGATTTTTTCCCTATTGAAAAAATTATGGACAGATAAATAAACTTATAGTACATTTAACCACTTTTCCACAAAATCTTCATCTATCTTACCTTCAAATTTGAAAATATCAAAATTAACTTGTAACTTGAAGGGGGCAGTGCCTCCAAAGTGGTCACTTGATGAAGATGTCATGTCCCCATTTTTGGGTTCCCCTATTTTGTAGTAGAAGGGACTTTCATGGCTTTCCAGTGGAGAAAAAAAGTATAAATAAGGGTGAACCCTCACTTCTCATCATTATGATTTGTTTTTTTATTGAGTGCTCTTATAGCCATCATTTTCATTGTGGTTTTGGGAAAAACCTTTCAACTATTGGTTTGGTTTCGATGGTGCAATATCCACCCTAGATAGACAATAGGCGAATACATCAAGGGTTTCCATTGGAGCTTAAAAAAGGAGGATGATCCATCCAGGATCTTTAGTCGAGCTTCTATAGTTGGGTCGCATTTCTGTAGCTAGGTCGAGTTTCTGTAGTCAGGTCGATTTTTTGTAGTCGGGTTGAGTTTATGTGGTTGGGTCGAGTTTCTATAGTTGGGCCAATTTTCTGTAGCTAGGTCACATTTCTGTAGTTGGGCCAAGGTTTTGTAGTCGGGCCAAGTTTTTGTAGCTGGGTCGATTTTCTGTAGTTGGGCCAAGTTTCTGTAGTTGGGTTGAGTTTCTGTAGCAGGGTTGAGTTCCTGTAGTCGAGCCGAGTTTCTGTAGTTGTGTCTTGTTTATGTAGCTGGGCCAAGTTTATGTATCCGGGCTGAGTTTTGTAGCTAGGTCGTGTTTCTATAGCTGGGTTGAGTTTCTGTAGCTGGGCCATGTTTCTATAGAAGGGCCAAGTTTCTGTAGTCGAGATGATTTTCTGTAGCCAAGCCGAGTTTCTATGGTCAAAACGTGTTACTTATAGAGAAATATTGGGTTGGGAGATCCTTGGGCATCATTTTTTTTTCCTTGGAAAAATTCATAATTTCATTATATAATAACAAAATTACATACACAGATATATACCTTGGGCATCATTTTCAGTTTCTTATTTTTTCTGTAGTATATTATGTGGCTGCTTGGAAGCCATTAGTTTGTGTGCTTAGTAGTATTCTGCAGTGATTATTATAGCCCTTAGTTATTATTGTACTAATTTTGGGAGTTTCCATAGATAATAAGATGCCATGATTATCTTCTCTATTTCTTGTGTAATGGATGTATGTTATATGTTTGAAAACATTATTCATTGAACAAGATATTTATAAGAAGTTAATAGCACATTCATAAGGAAAGAAATAACAAATTTGGGATAGGAAACATAATCCCCCGCTACTAGCTTGGTTGGGGACATTACAGTGGTATCAAAGATGGTGATTCCTCCAGCTTTTGATTATATTGATGCCTAGGAAGAAAGGATGTGGAGGAACTTCACGAAGCTGACCAGAAAGAGAAGTGGGACTAACCCAAACCAAGTCAAAAACCAAGGGAAACATGGGGGATAACCTGGAAGTTACATGAGATCTGGTGCTCAGACTACTGGATCAGTTGAACAAAGGTCAGGTAGAAGCTAACTAGAACCAGGTAATAGCTTCTAGGATATAGGAATAAATGTTAAGAAACTAGTAGCAAACCCTTACGACACTCCTACAATTGATAGGACAACAAGGACTAGATGGGAACCAGTCAGCGGACAATCAACAAGGTAGTAGGACCCATATGGAGGATAAAAAAAATCATATTCCTGTACATATTGGATCACCAATAGGAAGCAGTAAAATATCGAGACCATTATTGCCACAGTTTCTCAAAGAGCAACAGACAAAAGTGTCAAAACAACAAGACCAGGATAGTGACCCATGCAATTGTTACGAGGGGCATATAATGCTTGGTAGGGCATTTTACACAGCCGGGAGATTCAAATAATTTTCACCATAAAACATCCTGAGTGGTATGAACCCCAATTAATAGTGGATGAAGAGTCCTTTAAGAACAAAGGGAATAAATTGAAGGAGCGGGAAGGACATATGGACCTTTTGGATGAACCTGCACCAATTTATGATAAGGATGTGTGCAAAAAGGAAGAACCAACAATAGCCTATGATACATCATCAAAATTATCATATGAATATGAGGCCACTAGTGTGTTATATGGGTATACCTCTGATGAATCAACATCCTACGAGGACTATGAGGAAATGTTCTAATCAATCGATGTTGAGGATCCAACATCTTTCACTGTACATGATGCTTGTGATGAGGGAAATTCGAGTGTGATAGCACCTATGCATGATGTGGATTCAAAATATGATGTTGATGAGGAGGAGGACATGGTTGTGTAAATGTGTTCAACCTACACAGAATAGATCTAGCTAAACAATAGTACACACATTTGCAGAGAGAATTGGAAAAAGAAGAAGAAGGAGAGAAAGAATGGAAGAATTCTCATTAACTGTTTCCACACACAAAGAGTGAATAATTTACAATAGATATAGGATACATGAGAAATAATGAGCCATAGTGGTGGTATAGATTGATCTGGACACACACCAGCAGTTACAAGAGTAAACTGCCACCTAGTCTAGTCTCTCAGGCAGTTACGATAGTGAATTGCCACCTAGCTGAGTTAACTAGTCAACTAGTCTTCAATTAACTGTCTGAACAAAGAGTAGTGAGTTGGTGATGATCCCAATGTTGCATGGTGACAAAACCAATGCAACATCTAAACTCAACTCAACTAGTCAAACTAAAGTGCCAACTAAAACAGAATATTCTCTAGGTGGAATATTCTCCCCTAAAATAGAGGAGACTAGATAATGACTAATTATGACTAATAAACAAGGAATAACCTTAGGAAAAATAAATCCTAGGTGTGTGTGAAGTAACTCCAACACCCCCCCTAAACATCACCATGGTGAAAATAAAGAATGGGTCCCGACTACGAGGCCATGTTAGGTACCCAAATACAAAAGATACACTGAACTAAACGAGGAACGAGGAAAAAACTCATGGGAACAAAACCCTGCCTCAAATTACAATGCATAAAATAAAAAATGAGAAGGAACAAAAAACAGTTTCTAAGCAACCATGTCATTCACTCCAAGAAGAGCTCGCAATTGTGCAAGTTTGTGCTCTTTGAAGATTTTGTTGAAGATGTAGATGTATGCACAGATCTGATGAAGTATATGTATCATTGATATTTCCACACATATCCACTTTATATTCTTGTAATGAATAATATCCAAATAAATTTTGGATGAAATTTTGAAAACCGTGCAGCCGTTTCCAAAAAAATGCTGAAATTTTGTTGATTTTGAAACGATCATAACTTCAGTTTCCGGACTCTGTTTAGGACGATTGTTTTTTTGAAATTGGATATTTTCCCAGGAGGAATTTAAATATCCAATTTGTTTCTGCAATTTTTTCTCATAAAATATCAGAATCACATCTTATGTGCGCATCTCCTTTTTTTATTCCTGAGATGCATGCATGGTGCATGCAAAAGTGTCTACATGTGACTCCTGAGATGCATGCCATATATTTTCCACATGAATTTCAGAAAACAAATATGAAATGGAGTAGACATCATCTTCAATTAATGGAATACAAATTTCTGCAAATACATTTGTAGAAGACTCTTCATAATAAGAGGCTTGATCTTCTGATGGCTTCTCTTCTGACTCTATCTGTTCAACCTCCTGGATGAAATATTCACAATCTTCTTTATTCCCAAATAGAACCTCCAATATGGTCCATAATTCAATTGGAGTGAATTCTTGTGTGACATCACATACTTGGTGTACAATTTCTGGAGAAATAAAATAGAGGATACATCCTATGGCCATACCTTGTCTATTGAGAAAATCATTTTTTTCATTGGCAGAATCAGGCTCTACTTCCATGGCCATAGTTATTTGGTACAAGCCTCTGCATCTGAGCATAAGCATAATTTTTGGCTTCCATTCCAAATAGTTATGAGGCGTGAGAAGTATTTCTGGCAAATAATCCATCTTTTTGTTGTCTTCAATCTTTTGTACCTGCAAAAAATGATTTGGTGTAGCTTTTTCTTAGCAGTCCGTTGGATCTGATACCATGTAAATATGTTGAACCTACACAGAATATATCTAGCTAAACAATAATACACACATTTGCAGAGAGAATTGGAAAAAGAAGAAGAAGGAGAGAAAGAATGGAAGAATTATCATTAATCATTTCCACACATAAAGAGTGAATAATTTACAATAGATATAGGATAAATGAGTAAATAATGAGCCATAGTGGTGGTCTATATTGATCTGGACACACACTATAAGTTACAAGAGTAAATTGCCACCTAGTCTAGTCTCTCGGGCAGTTACGGGAGTGAACTGCCACCTAGTTGAGTTAACTAGTCAACTGGTCTTCAATTAACTATCTGAACAAAGAGTAGTGAGTTGGTGATGATCCCAATGTTGCATGGTGACAAAACCAATGCAACATCTAAACTCAACTCAACTAGTCAATCTAAAGTTCCAACTGAAAGAGAATATTATCTAGGTGGAATATTCTTCCCTAAAATATAAGAGACTGGATAATGACTAATTATGACTAATAAACAAGGAATAACCTTAAGAAAAATAAATCCTAGGTGTGTGTGAAGTAACTCCAATAGGTTGTACCTCAACATGATGATAATATTAAAAAAATACCCCTAGTAGTGCAAGGATTGGAGGACCGATTATTGGTCAAAGAGAAGCACATTGTGTAGGTGTTGACAAGGGCAGATGATACTCACAAGTTTATTGAAGATATTATTTGAAAGGCTCAGATGGAGGAGAGACGAAATGAAGTTGTATATGGGATCACTAGTGCTCAATTACACATCATATATAAGCACTCAAGTGGATGAAATCCGATTACTTGCAGTTGTTCATGGATAGGGACCTTGCTCGTAAGTTTGTTGAAGACAAGGAGAGGGAGATTGAGGAGATTTGTTACCAAATTAGTTTGGCATGATCTTCATCATTGACAATGGCAAAGACTCCATAATATTTGGGCAACAGTAGCACATGAGGGCATGAGTAGCACTCATGATCGGAGGGAGGAGCCTCTTGTGACAATTCTGCACGAGGAGCATTTAGAGTTGCAGGTGCTAGAGGAGAAGTTTGACACAATAGAGTTTGATTGTGCACCTGTTTTGCATTGCATGGATCATGAGCTATTTATTTTGGCTCAATGCTTAGATAGAGATGAGGTAGTTGAGAAAATTCCTTGTGGACCAACCAACAAGGAAGTGTATACATCAGTTGATTGAGGGATTGAGTATAGGATAGATGTGGATACATCACTCTAGGATCCAAGTTCATTTGATAGTAGGGGAGTGATTGATATAATGGGACGTATAGGATACAGGGTGGTACATGATGATATAGTGGTATGCAATAATATACAACACTATACAATAGTGTACGATGGTGTACAATGGGTTTTTGGGATGTTTCCCCCAGGGAGACCTCTAGACATGGAATTCAAACATATCAATGAGTTTGGTTCACCTAGGATCAATGTGTGGATGTGCGAGCCTCATGAAGAGGAATATTCCAAAAATATTGATCTTTGATTGGGATATCACCAGAGCGGGAATGGAGAGTAGGATACCCATAGTGTTTCTCATAGATGTTACCCTATGTTCTTAGTCATACCATTAGGGTTGACCAACAAACATGATACTTTCCAGTCTTGCAGGCAGTAGAAGTGGCATCTAGTGCTATTTTCTAAGGAAAACAACATTTTTAGTAGGACATGGTGGGTTCGCCTGAGTCAGATGGGTGAGGTACGTAGGATTACATCCATATCAAATTTATTTCATTTGAGCTATGTGGACAGAGTATAGGAGGAGATCCAAATTATATTGGATTAGTTCATAGAGATTTCAGCGAATAGAGTGGTGGATGGAATTATTCATTACAGAGGTAGCACACATGTAGCTCCTTAGTCCCCACTTAGGCAGATGGTTAGGAGGGCTATGAGAGATTCACCTTTGATAGGGAATTTTGGGTACTCAGATGAGCATGTGGCACCGTGGGTCTTAGGACTACTTCCTGGGGAGATTTTTAGACTCCATGGATTACTGGAGTACATTGACAGTGAGCAGGATAGCAAATTTCTCGATGCTATTTAGTAGGAGTCAAACAGATTAGTAGACACATAGTTGATTCCTAGTACTTGGTTTCCACTAGAGGATGGAATACCAGGGACTTAGCTCATTTTGACTCTGAGGGTTTCTAGCAGAGCACACCAGCAACTAGCAGGTATTGGGAGTGGTGGACCTCCAATTTGGTGGTGGGATTTGGGAATTCATTTGAGTGATAGATTGATTTAGTTGATGATGATCGAAAAAACTATGACAATGATTGGTCTGTTTTATTTTTGGGATGTCAATAGAAGGGAGGTAGAGAATTATTCTATATGGAATGAAAGACTTCAGGATAGTCATACACTTACATGATTAGACTTAAATGAGACACTTTCACATGAGAGGATTTAGGGTGGTTGACGTAGCACCCCTACCTCAGCAGGTTCTGCTTGACCTCCCGATGTTTGGATATTTTTATTCCCCTTTGAGCCGAAATGGCTCTATCATTCCCAGTTGGAATCTTTGACACATATAACCATAGGTCCTTCTTAGAAGTTATGCCTGTGTGAGCAAGCGCTAGGCACAAACTCCTACTTCCACGTGACCATTGGCGCGACCACTGACTTAACCCAAAAGGGTATTTCAGATTTCTTGACTTCGTGATTTACCTTGTGAGTCCCTCCAACTCCTCTAATTCCCAAAACCTTGAAAAGGGCTAACGGGTCTTTAGCTCCTCCCTTAAATTCTCCTGATGTGACCCTCTGCTATAATCTAGGGCCCAACCTCCAAGCGCGTCAGGATTTTGCGTATCGGGGATTCCAATATGGCTTATCTCCCTTCGCCCGATAGCCAAAATCACAATATTCCTTTGTCACAAATCAACGGTCTAGAACCCTCAACGATCTGACGATCCATATTTCGTTGGCATTTTGTGTATTGGGATTTCGCAATTCAAAATCTCCAAGTCATGACTTTCTCCACAATTCGACTCCCGAAATGTCGAAATTCAAACCACAAGATCAACGACTCTCGTTGATCCAGACGCAATGGTAACTATTCCTCCTAATCTTGTAAGTGTTGACATACACTCAACCTTAACTTCTCCGTTGATCCACTGGATCCAATGATCCACAAAAAATCGATAGTTCTCCCTCTGAGAATTTAACTGTCCATTCAAGTTCTCGATGTTCTTGGCCAAATAACTTGGCACCTTTCCTTCTGCAAAACGACTTTAATCCTCATCTTTACTTCTAATACTTCGAAGTCTCTATCCCTCCTGAGCTTGGTTCTTTGTGCAAAATCAAGGATTCCAATGGATCCTTCTCGCACTCCTCATGGCTTCACGATAATCTTTGATTATCTGAATTCTCCAATTCTAAACACTCCTTGCGATAGAAACCCTTCAACCATTCACTGGGTTGGAAAAGTCTAAGACTTCAAACTGGCCCGTGCACACTTTGCACGACTCTATGTTATCCTTTTCACTTCTGCTGGTATGAGAACAACAATATCTCTCCTGATATTTTCTGAGGTAAAACTCAGAACTTGTCGATTCCCTCCTGACAGCCTTTCACTTCACTCCTTGTAGGAACTCTCAAGATGAGAAACAATTGAAACTCATATTATCCCTCTCAAATACTTCATAAATTCAACATGAAATCATACACACAAAGCATTGAAACAAAATGCATAAAAAGCATATAAGCAAACTGTAAACATGCCATTCAATATATGCAAACAATATTCATCACAACACCATGAAATTGAGTCAAATCATTCTTATATTAACTCAAGTGCTTTTGTACATGGGCTCTATAGCATCAGCTAGCTGCTTATACAAATTTTACAATCATTGTTCTTCCTTGGTATTTCTCTATAGCTCTTCTCTCATACAATTCAGAATAATGATCCCTTACAATACAATACACACGAGGGAGATTTCTAGAGTTTTCCCTCCTACAACTCTAATCTATCAAATCAAAATAAAGACTACAACTACTTTAAATTTATTAAAATAAATGCCTCCAACCAACAGATGAGAGAGAACGCTCAAGATTTGTGTTACAATCTCTAAACCATAAAAGCAAAAATATCTTTTCCAGATATTACATTATTGTCTCATCTTTTCAAAATCAAAATATCTCCAAAATACATGCTGGTGCATATCTAGTTGTCCTCCGCTTTGTTGGCTTGTGATGCTCCTGCATCATACTCCTTTGGCTGGAAAAAAAATCATGGACTTCTGTCCATGAGCTCCTGCACTGTTTGTCCATGTTTCTGGATCTTTGATTCACTTTCCCAACTGGCATCTCGAATCAGGTGTCCCTTCCACTTTACCAAGTATTCAAAATACGTCTTCCTCTGGGTCTTCTTGCCAACTCTCTAATCAATGATATTTTCCATCTACGACTTTTAAGCTACAAGCATTTGTTTGACCCACTGGGATTCCTATTGAATCTCTTCCCCATCTGCTTCATCTTCTCTGTAAGGATACATATTTGCTATGTTGAATATGAGCAATATTCCCACATCATTCGATAATTCTATCTCATAAGAATTTGTTTCAAATTTTCTAAGAATATTACATGGCCCTATCTTTTACATTTTCAGCTTGTTATACATTCCCCTTGGGAATATTTCCTTTTTTAGGTGCGCTAAAACTAAATATCCCACTTCGAACTAAATCTCTCTTAAGTGTTGATCTTCTCTGTGCTTATATTCCTGGTTGGAACTCTGCAACCGCTCTTTAATCTTACTATGGAGCTCTTACATCTCTCCTGAAAAATCTTTTTCTCCAGCACTTCTAAACTCATTTTTCTCTAAGTCTCTCAACTTAGATACGCCTCTTGGCTGCATTCCATACATTATTTGGAATGGGCTCTATCCTTTGATTCGGTTAGGTGAGTCATTATATGCAAATTCTGCTTGGGACATAATCTAATCCCACTGTGTATGGTGTTCAGTTACCAAACTCCTCAATAAGTCTCCCAAGCTTCGATTCACTACCTCAGTCTGTCCATCTGTCTGAGGGTGATATGCTGAGCTAAAAGATAAATTCGTCCCCAATTTCTTCCATAGTGTCCTCCAGAAATGACCAACAAATTTGGTGTCTTGATCTGAAACAATACTCTTGGGTAAACCATGAAGTCGAACAACTTCTTTGAAAAATAGGTTTGCAATGTGCATTGCATCACTGGTTTTCTAACATGGAATAAAATGTTCCATTTTTTAGAATCTATCGACTACCACAAATATGGAATCATAACCCCTCTATGTCATCGGCAATCCTAACACAAAATCCATGCTTACCACGTCCCACGGCCTCTCCAGTACTAGCAATGGTTGATACAATCCTGTATTTTGCCTTTTTTCCTTTGTGTGTTGACAAATTCTACATCTATTCATGAATTTCTTGACATCTGTCCTCATCCATGACCAATAATATAAATTGTTCAGTTGCACAAATGTTTTTACATGGCCGAAATGTCCATCCAATCCTCCACTATGTTTTTCCTTCAAAAGGTTTTCTCTCATAGAACTTTTCGGGACACACAATTGTTTTCCTTTGAATAATAATCCATCCTAAATTAAGTATTCAATCCATTGGCTTCTATCTCTCAGAACAATATTCTCACATGCTTCATAAGCAACCCTGAAATTTGAATCATCCTTGTACATGTCCTTAAGGCTATCAAAACCTAAGGTCTTCACACAAAACTCCTGCAGAATCAAACATCTCATGCTCAATACATCAACAACCTTGTTAGCAGTTCCAGAAATGTGATTTATAACAAAAGTAAAGTTATGCATAAATTCAACCCATTTTGCATGTTTCTGGTTCAATTTCTCTTGTCTTGTTACGAATTGTAAAGAATTGTTGTCACTGTACAAAACACACTCTTTAGGAACCAAGTAGTTCCTCCATTTCTTCAGTTCCTGTATGATTGCATAAAACTCTTTATCATACATGGAATAATTTATATTGGCATCATTCAGCTTCTCACTGAAGTATGCAACTGGTTAATTGCCTTGTCTTAAGACTGCTCCAATTGCAAATCCACTCGTGTCACATATCACTTGAAATGTCTTGCTAAAATCTGCCAGAACCATAACTGGTTGTCCAGTTATCTTCTCTTTCAACAGCTTGAAACTTTTCTCTGCTTCCTCTGTCCAATGAAAAGATTTATGTCTTTTCTTCACTGTGTCCATCATTGGTGTAGAAATTCCACTAAAATTTCTAATGAACTTCCTGTAAAAAATGGCTAATCCATGGAAGATTCTAACTTTAAAGAAATTCCTCGGTGATGACCATTCTTTGATTGATTTTACATTTTTAGGATCCATCTTCAACTCATTCGAAGAGATCAGAAAACCTAAATAAACGAGCTCTTTCTTCATGAAAGATGACTTCTTCAGATTTATCAGCAATTTCTCTTGCTACAACTTCCTCATCACTAGGATTAGATGTCTCAAATGATCTCCCTCACTCTTATTGAATATCACTATATCATCAAGATACACAATTACAAACCTCCCAATGAAATATTTTAAGACTTCGTTCATCAATCTCATAAAATTACTTGGCGCATTTGTCAACCCAAATGACATGACAAGCCATTCATACAACCCTTCATTCGTATTGAATGTTGTCTTCCATTCATCACCTTCCGTTAGTATAATCTGATGATATCTGCTCTTCAAATCAATTTTTGAAAAAAAATCTTCTCCACTCAAGCAATCCATCAAGTCATCCATCCTCGGTAAAGGAAATCTACACCTAATGGTGATTTTCTTTATATCCTTCGAGTCTGTACACATTCTCCATCCACCATCCTTCTTTGGACTTAACACTGTTGGTATAACGCATGGACTCAAGCTTTCTCTAATCAACCCTTTTTCCATCAAACCTTGGACTTTCTTCTTAACTTCTTCATTCTCCTGCGGCGTCAGTCTTTACTCTTCTTTGTTTGGAAAACTAGCTCCTGGTATAAATTCAATGTGATGGCTTATACTTCTGATGGGTGGCAACGAACAATGAGAATCGTCCACCACTATATCAGTGAAATTATCCATCATTTCTTGAACTTCCTCCGATAGATCATCTATTGAAGTACTGGTCAAGAAGACTCTAGGTTTTCTCACCACAACAAACTGCATTTCTTTTTATTTCTTGACTTCATCCAGAAGTTCCTTCCCACTCATGGAAGTATAGTATTGATTGTTTCTTCTTTCACCTTCTTGTATTCAATTGGCAGCAACATATGCATCCTACCATTCTTTTCCAAGGTGTATGTGTTCTTTCTCCCATCATGAACAACATTTATGTCATATTGCCATGATCTCCCGAACAAAATATGATAGACATCCATGGGAATAACATCGCATAAGATCTCATCTCTATATCCCCCTTATCTTAAATTCAACTAAACATTGTTTAGTGACTGTTACCTGATGTCCTTTTTGCAACCACGAAACATTCTATGGGCTCGGATGTGCAACTGTCTCCAATTCCAGCTTCTCCACCATTTTTGTGGATACTAGATTATCTGTACTTCCACTGTCCACAATTACTTTTCATATCCTATCCTTGGTCTTGCAAGCAGTTCTGAACAAACTATTCCTTTGGACTGGATTCTCTATCTCTTTCTCTGGTTTCAAGAGAATTTCCCTCATCATTAAGGATCTTCCACCTTCTGCATCTTCTACCTCAACATTTTGCCTGTGTGCTTCTGAAATTTGATATTCACCTCCTCCATCTCTTTTTCTATTGGGACATTCAAAAGACTTGTGTCCTATCTTCCCATACACAAAACACTTTATTTCACCACCTCTGCCTCTTCCTCTTCCTCTGGCTCGAGGAAAAGTGTTCCTATCGACATATTGTCCTTGTGAGCTTCCTCCCCTTTCTGGGTGGTTATGAGATTTATTTTCTTCATCCTTGGGCTTATGTACCCTGTCCAGGGAAATTTCTTTGCCTCTGCTCTAACTTCTACCTCTACCCCTTTGACCTTGCTTTCGAGCCAATTTTACTTTTTCCTTTGAAGCAATCTGATAAGAATCTTCCACATTTATGATTATCACCATGCTCATCTCGTCGTCAATTTCATATCTCAAGCCATTCATGTATCTGGTGAATTTTTCATCATCACTCTCATGATGACTAGCTCTGATGTTGAGTCTATAAAACTCCTCAGTGTACTCCTTCACTGTCATCCCTTTTTCTCTCAATTTTTACATTCTTCGAAAAAAATTAATTTGGTAATCTCTGGGTATAAACTTTGCTTTTATCTTTGTGACCATCCTATCCCAATTTTTGATTCATTGTTTTCCTTTGCAACGCCTGTCATCCTAAAGTTCATCCCACCACAGTACTACATGCCCTTTTAGTCTAGTGACAACATGTTTTACTTTCTTATCTTCTTCGATGTCCTCATAATCGAAGTATTTATCCAGAGCTCTAAACCAATCTAGCAACTCCTCAATGTCTAAGTTTCCTTCATACATTGGGATGTCCATTTTTTCTTTGGCCCCTATTCTTGCAACAGCCTTGAATAGCTATTCCTCCATAGCATCTTTGGCTACAACTTCTTCTTTGGCTCCATCTTCATTTTCTCTTTCAGCCTCATTGATATCTCCAGTATCAATTGTTATCCTATGTGTTGTCTCCATAACATCCAATCGGGTGCGAAGTTCCCTCATTTCCCTTTCCAAGACTGGATCGGGCATGGGTCTCTCTTGATGTCTTCTTGGCGACATCGTTTAAATCCATTCCACACAGAATTTAAATCACAACTTGCCTTTTGTCTCCCTTTCTTACAAAAAACAATGATTGTAACCTCTCATACCACCTGATGCAACACCTCTACCTCAGTAGGTTTCGCTTGACCTCCCAGTCTTTGGATCCTTCTATTCCCCTTTGAGCCGAAATGGTTCTATGATTCCTAGTTGGAATCTTTGACACATATAACCACAGGTCCTTCTTAGAAGTTACGCCTATGCGAGCAAGCGCTATGTGTGAACTCCTACTTCCACGTGACTATTGGTGCAACCACTAACTTAACCCAAAAGGGTATTTCGGATTTCGCAACTTCGCGATTTCCCTTGTGAGTCCCTCCAACTCCTCTGATTCCCGAAACCCCGAAAAGGGATATCGGGTCTTTAGCTCCTCCCTTAAATTATCCTGATGTGACCCTCTGCTATAACCTGGGGCCCAACCTTCAAGCGCGTCGGGATTTCGCGTATTGGGGATTCCAATATGATTTATCTCCCTTCGCCCAATAGTTGAAATCATAATATTCCTTTGTCACAAATCAACGGTCCAGAACCCTCGATGATATGACAGTCCAAATTTCGTCAGGATTTCGTGTATCAGGATTTCACAACTCAAAATCTCCAAGTCATGACTTTCTCCACACTCTGACTCCCGAAATGTCGAAATTCAAACCACAAGATCAACGGCTCTTGTTGATCCAGATCCAATGGTAACTATTTGAAGTAGGAGCATCGCCCACGTCAAGCAAGCCAGCACAAAAGCAGAAGACAGCTAAACAAGCCAACAAATTTCTTTTTGAATTTCACCTTGAGATTATTGCGCAAGTCTTTAATGAAGACATTTATGAAAGCACACTTTGTATATTGTAAATGGACCTTGAGCGGATAGCTCACATCCTTAGGTAGATGAGGCATTTAATAGACTTAATGTAAAGCAGACAGGAAATTTAATTCTAGATTTGATAGCTTTAGAGCTCGAGAGGGAAACGGGATATAGACACCCTCCTTTGTACATTGTATTATCACGGAAGCATTCGAGAGAGAAGAGCACACAGAGAAGTGTATGAAGAAAACTCACATACAGATATTGAATTAATAGGAAAGCTTTGATTCAATTCCATGGTTGTGTTATTCTCTGTGTATTGATGATATTAGGCTCATGAATGTTTGCTTCTCGTTATACATTTGCTTTTATATGCTGTGTATGTGATTTCATGGTTGAATTGAAGTCTGTAAGGACAAGGAGTTAGTTTCAATTATTTCTCTATCTCGAACCAGAGAATTCCTGCAAGGAGTGCAGTTGAATCGTCTGCAAGGAGTGCGTTGACAGAAGGGCTCAGATAGAGGTAACTTTTGTTCTAAGTTCTCAGAAGGGCAGGTTGGGCACTGGAGCCGTGCAAGGCATGCACAGGCTAGACGAAGACTCAGAGTTGCGATTCTGAGCCAAGAGAATTAGGACTACTACTATAGGAGTGCGCAGGGTCGAAGACTTCAACACTTGAGCATGTTTGAAGATTTGTTGCAAGGAGTGCGTGCAAGGAGTTTCCAGAAGGGACTCGAAAGCTGAGATAAAAGCTCAGGAAGGATAGACCTTCGAGTTCGTCAAAGGACGGAGTAAACAAGTTGTGCCTTGAAGGTTGTAAGGAACATCGCAAGGTTGCGCGCAGGGTGACGAGTCCTGTGGAAGAATGGCTCATCGTTTCGTGGATTGAACGAGGAAGAAACAGACGGACGAATTTCTCCAAGGAGATTTCGCGAAGCTCCGAGGGCCATTGGATCTTGCGGGGGTGCAAGGAGGCTACAGTGTAGGAGCGGAAGAAGTTCGAAGTTCGGAAGGGCAGCAGTCATCAATCGGGATCACGAGGATTGTGGGTTCTACTCGTGGATCGGCATATCGGGAGTTCGTGAGGAAAGACTCCAACTTTATGCAACAGAAGTCGCGAGAGTGCGAGGTGCGACATTCCAACAGCCATGTAAGCTGTGTAGGCCACAGGTGATAGTGGGGAACAGGTGGCGTAAACTTTCGGAGGTTTGGCGTCTCGGGGCATCGGGAGTCGACGGGGAAAGTAATTGACCTCGCAAGTGGCGAATTCGCGAGGTAGCGATATTTCGAGTATCGGCGTCTCGGACCTTGGGAGTCGAGGGAGAAATTAATTGACCGTGTGAGTGGCAAAGTCGCGAAGGAGCGAGACCGTGGTTTTCGGCATTTTGGCTTATCGCGTATCGGGGATTGGAAATCTAATTGTTTAGAGTCACGAGGCGCGATAGAGAGAGGTCCCGACAGTGGAGAAAAAAAGTCAGTGGTTGAATGGCGCATCAGGTCTCGAGGGTTTGAAGACCTAGAGAATTGATAGTGAATTCGCGAAGCCATGAAATTCCGATCCTCTGAGTGCAGACAAGGGGATCGAATAAGGAAGAATCTGTGGGTAGATATTTTGATAAGGGAATAGAAGAACATTTACGTTCTTCGGGCTGAGAGAGGAGGAAGGTCCTGGTGAAGCGATCGTGCTACGAGGAGTGCGGTTGCGTCAGTTGTGGTATCAGAGCGGGAAATTCTTTGCTTTCTGTAGCAGAGAAGAGGATACATCATGCCGTCAAGAAGAGAGAGACAGTCACCATACCCAGAAGATAGGGAGGTGTGAAGAAGAGGTAGGCCAGCAGGAAATCCAGAAATGGAGCAGCAGATGAGAGATCTTCGAGCAAGGCTTGAGGAATGGAAGAAACCTCAGGGTAAAGTTGAAAGAGGCGGAACCTCACAGCAGAGGCAACCATATGTTGAGAAGAGAGGGAAACAAAATGATCAGCGAGGGGATTATGCTGATGAAAACACTCTTCCTCGTACTAGAGGGCAAGGTAGAGAAAGAGGTGGATTAATCACATGTTTTACATGTGGGAAGAATGGGCACAAGTCATTTGAGTGTCCAGAGAAAAAGAAAGACATTGGGGAAACTCACATCGCAGAAGCGCAGAGGCATGATGCTGAGTCAGAAGATGCAGAAAGCGGAAGATCGCTTGGGATGCATAAAGTCCTTTTGACACCTGAGAAAGAGGTGGAAAACTCAGTGAAAAGGACCAGACTGTTCAGAATAGCTTGCAAGACCAAGGACAGGAAATGCAAAGTCATTGTGGATAGTGGTAGCACGGATAATCTCATTTCAACAGAGATGGTGGAGAAGCTGGAGCTGGAGACGACTGATCATCCCAGTCCATACAAAGTTTCGTGGCTACAGAAAGGACACCAGGTAATTGTTACTAAGCAATGCTTGGTTGAGTTCAAAATAGGTGGGTATAATGATCAAATTCTGTGTGTTGTTATTCCCATGGATGTATGTCATCTATTATTGGGTAGACCATGGAAATATGACAAAAATGTGATTCATGATGGGAGAATGAACACATATACTCTGGAGAAAAATGGGAGAACCCATATGTTGCTTCCGATAAAGGATAAGGAGGTAAAACTGGAAGTAAACAACACAATACTTCTCATGAGTGGGAAAGAGCTTCTTTCAGAAATGGAGAAGAAAGAAGATCCACAATTCTTTGTGGTCAGAAAACTGAGGATTGTTCTGACTAGCATGAGAGTGGATGATTTACCAGTTGAAGTTCAGGAACTACTGGAAGAGTTCGTTGACATCATAGTGGACAAATTACCCCATTCGTTGCCACCGATGAGAAGTGTGAGTCATCACATAGACCTCATACCAGGAGCTATTTTTCTGAATAAAGATGCATACAGGTTGACGTCGCAAGAGAATGAAGAGGTCAATAAGCAAGTCCAAGATTTGATGGACAAAGGATTGGTCAGAGAAAGCTTGAGTCTGTGTGTTGTTCCAACAGTGCTCAGTCCAAAGAAAGACGGAGGCTGGAGGATGTGCACCGATTCAAGAGCGATCAACAAAATAACCATAAGGTACAGGTTTCCACTGCCGAGAATGGACGATCTGATGGATTTCCTGAGTGGGGCAAATTATTTTTCAAAGATTGATTTGAAGAGTGGATATCACCAGATTCGCATGAGGGAAGGCGATGAGTGGAAGATAGCCTTCAAAACAAACAAGGGTTTGTACGAATGGCTAGTCATGCCGTTTGGCTTCACGAACGCGCCAAGTACTTTTATCAGATTGATGAATGAAGTCCTGAGGGAATTCATCAGAAAGTTCATCATTGTTTATTTGGATGATATACTGATTTACAGTAAATCATAGGCTGAACATTTGAATCATTTGGCCATAGTGATGAGAAATCTACAGTAGGAGAAGCTGTTGATCAACATGAAGAAGTCCTCATTTATGCAGACACAACTCATTTATTTGGGTTTTGTTATTTCAGCGAATGAGTTGAGGATGGATCCGGAGAAGGTGGACGTGATCAAGAATTGGCCATCACCGAGAAATATTTTCGAAGTGAGAATTTTCCATGGTTTGGCTAGTTTCTACAGAAAGTTCATTAGGAATTTTAGTGGGATTAGTGCAGTGATGATAGACACAGTGAAGAAGAGGCATAATAATTTTCATTGGACAGCTGAGGCTGAGAAAAACTTCAATCTGTTGAAGCGGAAGATCACAGAGCAACCGGTTTTGGTGTTGCTAGATTTCCAGAAAACATTTCAGGTGAAATGTGATGCCAGTGGGTATGCCATAGGAGCAGTCTTAAGTCAGGATGACAGACCAGTTGCATATTTCAGTGAGAAATTAGATGAAGTGAAACTGAAATACTCCACGTATGATAAGGAATCTATGCTATCATACATGCGTTGAAGAAGTGGAGGCATTACTTGATCCCAAAGGAATTTGTACTATACAATGATAATCATGCATTACAGTTTGTGACTCAACAGGAGAAGTTGAATCAGAAACATGCGAAATGGGTAGAGTATATGCAGAATTTCACATTTGTGATTAAGCACATTTCAGGTACTGCTAACAAAGTGGTTGATGCTTTGAGCAGGAAATGTTTGTTGCTGCAGGAGTTCCGAGTCAAAACATTGGGTTTTGAAAATCTCAGGGACATGTACGCAGGAGATGCAGATTTTGCAGAGGCATATGAAGCGGCTGAGAATCCAGTTCTCAGAGATCGGAGCCCTTGGATAGATTATATGACACAAGAAGGATTGTTGTTCAGAGGTAATCAGCTATGTATTCCGAATTGCTCTATGAGGGAGAACCTGTTGAAGGAGAAGCACAACGGTGGTTTAGCAAGGCATTTTGGCCATGAAAAAACATTTGCAAAGCTGAGCGAGTCTTATTTTTGGTCGGGGATGCGCTCAGAGGTCAAGCGTTTTGTTGACAGATGTTGGATTTGTCAGCATTCAAAGGGAAGAAAGAAAAATGCAGGTTTTTATCAGCCATTGCCCATACCAGAGAGGCCATGGGAGGTAATCAGCATGGATTTTGTATTAGGATTGCCGAGGACACAAAGAGGTGTTGATTCCATCTTTGTAGTCATGGATAGATTTTCAAAAATGGCACATTTCATACCATGCCAGAAGACCAGCGATGCGACTCACATCGCGAATTTGTTTTTCAAGGAGATCGTTAGACTTCATGGATTGTTGAAAAACATCATTTCGGACAAGGATACGAAATTCATAGAGCATTTTTGGAGGACTTTATGGAAGAAGCTAGGAACTAACTTGGCGTTTA
This sequence comes from Picea engelmannii, assembly GCA_009831015.1. Taxonomy (NCBI): domain Eukaryota; kingdom Viridiplantae; phylum Streptophyta; class Pinopsida; order Pinales; family Pinaceae; genus Picea; species Picea engelmannii. Next base: position 345,580 of record ML782202.1, read on the forward strand.
GTTCTGCTTATCATCCTCAGACGGATGGACAGACAGAAGTATTCAACCGAAGTCTGGGAGATTTGTTGAGGAGCTTAGTGACGGAGCACCACAGCAGTTGGGATAGCGTATTGCCACAGGCAGAGTTTGCATACAACGATTCGGTGAATCGGAGTACAGGCAGAAGCCCATTTCAGATTGTGTATGGCACATAGCTGAGAGGATTTTATGAATTGCGAGATTCAGGGCAGACTGCGACTAGCAGTGCTAGTGCAGAAGAATTCGTTGAGGCGATGCAGGAACTTCACAGTCAGGTGAAGCAGCAATTGAAAGACTCGAACCGAGAGTACAAGCGCAGGGAAAATCAACATCGAAGAAAACTTTAGTTCGAAGTTGGTGATCTAGTTCTGGCGCATTTGAGGAAAGAAAGGTTTTCAAGGGGAACATACAATAAACTCAAGATGAAGAAAATCGGGCCATGCAGGGTTCTGAAAAAATTCGGAGAGAATGCGTATGAGATAGAGTTGTCGGATGGCATCGAGATATCTTCGATATTTAATGTTGCAGATTTATATCCATACAGGGCTGGAGAAGCAGAGACTGGAACTGACGAACCAGTAGTCCAGTGGATAAAGCAATTGTCAGTAGTAGAAAAGTCGCAGATGGAATGCATACTGGACAAGCAAGTGGGTAAGAAGACCAGAAATAAAGAATACTTCGAGTATCTGGTCAAGTGGAAGAATCACCCAGTGGAGGATGCTAGCTGGGAGAGCGAAGCAGTGATCCAGAAGCATGGGCAGACCGTGCAGGAGCTCATGGACAGGAGCCCATGAAAATTTTCAAGCGAGGGAGTATGATGCAGGAGAATCGCCCACGTCAAGCGAGCCAGCGCAAAAGCAGAAGACAGCTGGACAAGCCAGCAAATTTCTTTTTGAATTTCACCTTGAGATTATTGCACAAGTCTTTAATGAAGACATTTATGAAAGCGCACTTTGTATATTGTAAATGGACCTTGAGCGGATAGCTCACGTCCTTAGGTAGATGAGGCATTTAATAGACTTAATGTAAAGTAGATAGGAAATTTAATTCTAGATTTGATAGCTTTAGAGCTCGAGAGGGAAACAGGATATAGACACCCTCCTTTGTACATTGTATTATCACGGAAGCATTTGAGAGAGAAGAGCACGCAGAGAAGTGTATGAAGAACACTCATGTACAGATATTGAATTAATAGGAAAGCTTTGATTCAATTCCATGGTTGTGTTATTCTCTGTGTATTGATGATATTAGGCTCATGAATGTTTGCTTCTCATTATACATTTTCTTTTATATGTTGTGTATGTGATTTCATGGTTGAATTGAAGTCTGTGAGGACAAGGAGTTAGTTTCAATTGTTTCTCTATCTCGAACCAGAGAATTCCTGCAAGGAGTGCAGTTGAATCGTTCGCAAGGAGTGCATTGACAGAAGGGTTCAGATAGAGGTAACTTTTTTTCTATGTTCTCAGAAGGGCAAGTTGGGCACCGGAGCCGTGCAAGGCGTGCGCAGGCTAGACGAAGACTCAGAGTTGCGATTCTGAGCCAAGAGAATTAGGACTGCTGCTGCAGGAGTGCGCAGGGTCAAAGACTTCAACACTTGAGCGTGTTTGAATATTTGCTGCAAGGAGTGCATGCAAGGAGTTTCCAGAAGGGACTTGAAAGCTGAGAGAAAAGCTCAGGAAGGATAGACCTTCGAGTTCGTCGAAGGATGGAGTAAACAAGTTGTTCCTTGAAGGTTGCAAGGAATGTCTCAAGGTTGCGCGCAGGGTGACGAGTCCTGTGGAAGAATGGCTCGTCTTTTCGTGGATTGAACGAGGAAGAAACGGACGGATGAATTTCTCCAAGGAGATTTTGCAAAGCTCCGAGGGCCATTAGATATTGCGAGGGTGCAAGGAGGCTACAGTGCAGGAGCGGAAGAAGTTTGAAGTTTGGAAGGGCAGGAGCCGTCGATCGGGATCACGAGGAGCGTGGGTTCTACTCGTGGATCAGCATATCGGGAGTTCATGAGGTAAGACTCCAACTTTATGCAACGGAAGTCGCGAGAGTGCGAGGTGCGACATTCCGACAGCCACGTAAGCTGTGTAGGCCACAGGTGATAGTGGGGAACAGGTGGCATAAACTTTCGGAGGTTCGGCGTCTCGGGGCATCGGGAGTCGACGGGGAAAGTAATTGACCTCGCAAGTGGCGAAGTCACGAGGTAGCGATATTTCGAGTATCGGCGTCTCGGACCTCGGGAGTCGAGGGAGAAATTAATTGACCGCACGAGTGGCGAAGTCGCGAAGGAGTGAGACCATGGTTTTCGGCATTTCGGCTTATCATGTATCGGGGATTGGAAATCCAATTGTTCAGAGTCACGAGGCGCGATAGAGAGAGGTCCCGATAGTGGAGGAAAAAAGTCAGTGGTTGACTAGTGCATTAGGTCTCGAGGGTTTGAAGACCTAGAGAATTGATAGTGAATTCACGAAGCCACAAAATTCCGATCCTCCGAGTGTAGACAAGGGGATCGAATAAGGAAGAATCTGTGGGTAGATATTCCGATAAGGGAATAGAAGAACATTTACGTTCTTCGGGTCGAGAGAGGAGGAAGGTCGTAGTGAAGAGATCATGCTACGAGGAGTGTGTTTGCGTCACTATTCCTCCTGATCTTGCGAGTGTTGACAGACACTTAGCCGTAACTTCTTCATTGATCCAATAGATCCAATGGTCCACGTAAAATTGATAGTTCTCCCTCTGAGAATTTAATCATCCGTTCAAGTTCTCGATGCTCCTAGACAAATAAATTGGTGCCCTTACTTCTGAGATTTCCTTCTGTGAAATTACTTCTACCCTTGTCTTTCATTCGAACACTTCGAAGTCTCTATCTCTCCTGAGCTTGGTTCTTGCTGCAAACTCAAGGATTCCAAGGGATCCTACCTGCACTCCTCGTAGCTTCACGTAAATATTTGATTATCTTAATTCTCCAATTCTGCGCACTCCTTGAGACATAAACCCTTCAACCATTCACTGGATTGGAAAATTCTAAGACTTCAACCTAGCATGTGCACACTTTGCAAAGCTCTGTGCTATCCTTTGCACTTCTGCTAGTATGAGAACAATGATATCTCTCCTGATATTTTCTGAGATAAAACTCAGAACTTGTCGATGCCCTCCTTGCGGACTTTCATTGCACTCCTTGTAGGAACTCTCAGGACAAGAAACAATTGAAACTCATACTCTCCCTCTCAAAGACTTCATACATTCAACATGAAATCATACACACAAATAATTGAAACAAAATGCATAACAGAGCATATAAGTAAATTGTAAACATACCATTCAATAGATGCAAACAGTATTCATCACAACACCATGAAATTGAGTCAAATAATTTTTATATCAACTCAAGTGCTTATGTACATGGGCTCTATAGAATCAACTAGTTGCTTATACGAATTTTACAATCTTTGTTCTTCCCTAGTCTTGTTGTTGGGTATGTGTTATATTATTTGCACGAGTAGTAGTGTGTGAGTGTATGCACCGAGAATGCAAGGAGATTAGAGGGGGGGAAATCCCCCCACATGGGGGTCCATGGGCAGTGCCCTCGGAAAAAGAAAATTCTGCCTCAGGAAACGTGACACCTACCTCGGGAAACGTGTCATGTATTTAGGTGGTTTTTTCAGCACATGGTTTTTTTCGATGGTTTTCTATTTTCGATTAAGGAATTAGGGTTTTGGACTAATCCAGGTCATTGGGTTAGGGTTTTGGATGTCGCTGGCTCCTATATGTATATTGTATTGTAAACAATGTAACACAATGAATGAATATAATATATACTGGTTTTCCCGGTTTGGGTTTCCAGGGGAAAAATATCTGTGTAATGTTTGTATTTGCCATTGTATATTTTCTATTCTTTTTGGAATATATGTTTACAGTAGACATTTTACAAGGTTAGAATTTACATTTGGTATCAGAGATTTATTGGCTTTAGGGGGACGCCTTTGTGGTCAAGGGTTTGGCTCGGGACTGTGATAAGCCTTGTTACAGTGGGAGATCTGCAGTATTGTTTTTCAGGTGAAAATAAATGGCAAGCAATTCGAAGATGGAGATCGAGAAGTTTAATGGGAAAATATTTGAGTTGTGGAAGATCAATATGGAAGATCTTTTGGTGGACAGAGATCAGTGGATCGTGGTAGATCTAGGTACTGCACCTACAAGAACTTCTGCAGATGACTAGAAAAAGATGGATCGGAAGGCAAAGAGCACAATTCGACTGTGTCTCTCTGATTCAGTATTACTTAATGCGTCAGAGGAAGCTACAGCCAAGGATTTATGGGAAAAGTTGGGGAAGTTGTATCAGTCTAAGTCCCTGCTAAATAAACTATTCTTGAGAAAGAAGTTGTATAACTTGAGGATGAGAGATGGAGACTCGGTGGTAGAGCATTTGAACGCCTTCAATACTATGGTAAGTCAGTTAGTATCTATTGAGATTAAAATTTCAGATGAAGATAAATGTATCAGTTTGTTGTGTTCTTTACCAGACTCGTGGGATAGTCTGGTTATGTCCATAGGTAGTAATACAACTTCTTTGAAGTTTGAAGAAGTGGTCTCATCCTTATTGTCGGAGGAGATGTGACGAAAGAATATGGAAGGACATAACACAGACGCATTATTTGCAAGAGGACGTTCCCAAGAAAGAAATAGTTCTAATTTCTCAAGTGGGAGATCTAAGTCTAAGGGTAGATCTAAATATCCTGGAAAGTTTGTAAGGGTATGTTGGAGGTGTGGAAAAGAAGGGCACTATAAGAAGCAGTGTAGATCCAAAGTTGAGAAAAAGAAGGGATATGAAGAATCTTCTTCTACAGAAGAAAAGACCTCCAAGGAAGAAGGAGGGGATGTGTACTTGGCCTCTTCAAGCACACATGC
>ML782202.1:360559-383915 GCA_009831015.1 Picea engelmannii
CTAGACTAGGGGAATGGGATAGATGAGCGGGGTTTTAAGATGAAAAAGTGAGAATATGAGGGGAGCGGACGATGGTTCTTCAAACCCCCTTTGGTGGCTGCCCAAAACCCATGAATACCAACTTACTAAGCTACCCAGTCAATCACCCCAACAATGGTCAAGTAGATTAGTGTAAAATCCAAGCAGTTATCTGAAATGAAAGAGATCTAATGCATACATAAGAGGGTTATAATGATCAAATATGACACATACCATGATACCTCAGACCAATTACCTCACGGAGCAAGAGTCCTCTCTGATGCAGGACCAGGCCGGTAGTGATGGAGGCTGGTACGGACGACAAGACAAAGTTGGCTGAGAAGAAGAAGATGGGTCCTCCAGGACCATGCTCAGGTCGCTCCTGCTCTCGGTACTCCATGTCTAGGACCATGTGGGCCTCGAGACATGATCTCCTAGTCATCCCTAGATATCGGGGATAACATTCCTGATATTGGAGTTGAAGAAGAAATAACTCCTACAGTCTCTGGAGAAGAGGTTATGTTGTGGCATCAAAGACTAGGGCATATCGGAGAGAAGGATCTTTGACTACTACACGGTAAAGGTATGGTTGAAGGTATGTCTAACCTCTCTCTGGATTTTGATTTCTGTGAACATTTTCTATATGGGAAGTAGAATTGGGTAAGATTCCCCTGTGGTGCAACGAGGGCAGAAGGAATTTTACAATTAGTTCACAGTGATGTTTTTGGACTTGTGTCGGTCCCATCATTGGGAAAATCTATGTACTATGTCTCATTTATAGATGTCTTCTCGAGGAAAACTTGGATATATTTCCTCAGGAAGAAATATGAAGTCTTTGACAAGTTTAAAGAGTTTAAGGCTCTTGTTGAGAATCAAACAGAGAAAAGAATTAAGGTGCTGAGAACAGATAATGGTGGAGAGTTCTACGGGAATGAATTTGAAGAATTCTGTAAGAAGTGTGGTATAGCAAGGTAGAAGACTACTCCATATACACCTCAGCAAAATGGAGCTGCAGAAAGGATGAACAGGACGCTGATGGAAAAATCAAGGTGCATGCTCAGTGGTGTCGGGTTAGGGAAAGAATTATGGGCAGAGGCAGTGGGTACTGCATGTTATCTGATCAACAGATCACCCTCATTAGCATTAGGTGACAAGACTCCACAAGAGGTATGGATTGTTAAGGAACCTTCTCTCACACATCTTAAGGTATTTGGTTGCGATGCATATGTTCATGTTCCAAAGGAAAACAGGAGTAATATGGATAAGAAGGTTGAAAAATGTATCTCTATTGGATATAAAGATGGTCTCAAAGGTTATAAGCTTTGGAACCTAGAAACTAAGAAGGTAGTGTATAGCCAAGATGTGGTATTTAGAGAAATGAAGGTTGTTGTTAAACAGGAAGTCCTACCAAGTAAGGAAGAACTAGAGAAGATAGAGTTTGATTTAAAGGATGATGAAAAAGACTCTACAAAAGAACATGAATCAGAAGAAGAAGATCCTCATACTCCAGTATTGAGGAGATCGGATCGAGAAAGAAGGCTATCGGAAAGGTATAATCCATCTGATTTTCGTTCAAATTTTTCTTTGTCTATTACTGATGATGATCCTAGAACTGTCAGGCAGTGGATTCAAAAGATGGAAATTTCTGGAAAAGGGCCATGGAAGAAGAAATGGCATATTTGGATAAGAATGAGGCTTGGGATCTAGTGGAGTTTCCAACTGGAAGAAATCCCATTGGCAAAAAATGGGTATTTAAAAAGAAGTTGAATGTAGAAGGAAAAGTGGATAAATACAAAGCTCGGTTAGTAGCAAAGGGTTATTCCCAGGTTGAGGGAATTGATTTTGGGGAGATTTTTTCTCCTATTGCCAAGTTAACCTCTATAATATTTTTGTTATATGTTGTTGTTGCATTTGATTTTTAAGTAGAATAGATGGATGTGAAGACAACATTCCTGCATGGGAATCTAGAAGAAGAAATCTTTATGAAGCAACCAGAAGGTTATGTTGTGAAAGGAAAGAAGGAGATGGTATGCAAGCTGAAAAAGTCCTTATATGGTTTAAAACAATCACCAAGGATGTGGTATCAAAAATTTGATACTTATATGCTGGGACTTGGCTTCACAAGAAGCAAAGAGGATCATTGTGTGTATTGTAAATTAATTGGTGATCATTTGATTTATTTGGTCTTGCATGTGGATGACATGTTGTTGATAGGAAACAACAAGGAGATTATCTAGGATGTGAAAACTCAGTTGTCCTCTAAATTCGACATGAAGGATCTTGGAGCTTCAAATTTTATTTTGGGCATGGAAATTAAAAGAGATCGAAAAAAGAGGAAACTCTTGTTAAATAAGAGAAAATATGTCGAGACAATATTGTAGAGGGTTAATATGCAGGAATGTAAACCGGTCAAGGTTGTTATTCCTGTTGGTGTAAAGTTATCTGCAGATCAGTGTCCCAAGACACATGAAGAAGAGGAGGACATGTCTCATGTTCCATATGCGAGTGTAGTTGGAATTTTGATGTATGCAATGGTTTGTACTAGACCGGACATTGCACATGCAGTGGGAGTTTTGAGCAGGTATATGTCAAAACCAGGGAAGGAGCATTGGACAGTAGTAAAAAGGGTTTTCAGGTATTTGCGTGGCACTGCTAGCTATGGATTGTGCTACGAAGGAAGACTAGGATTGGACAAAGTGGTCGATATACATGGCTTTGTGGATACATACTGGGCTGGAGATTTGGATCGTAGGAGATCTATAAGCGGGTATGTGTTTAACCTGTTTGGAGGAGCAATAAGTTGGATGAGCAAAAGACAGGCTATAGTGGCACTTTCAACTATAGAATCTGAATACATGGCAGGCACTCATGCAAGTAAGGAAGAATTATGGTTACAAATATTGTGTTCAAGTATTGGGTTGGTACAACAAGCTGTAAGGATAGAGTGTGACATTCAGAGTGCAATTTTTCTGGCAAAGAACCTTGCTTATCATTCAAAGACAAAGCACATTGATGTTCAATATCACTTTGTGAGAGACATGATTGAAGAAAAGAAAGTATCACTGATGAAGGTGGACACTTTGAAGAATGTTGCAGACTCATTAACAAAATCTGTGAGCACTGAGAAGTTCTCTTGGTGTAGAGGATCCATGGGCATTGCTTCCCTGGATTTTTGACTATGTAACCCTGTGACCCCCTATATGCAAAGAAAACAACAAATGGGACAATGTTGGGTATGTGTTATATTCTTTGCACAAGTAGTAGTGTCTGATCGTATGAACTGGGCATGTAGGGGGGTGGAGCCTCCCGCGCGGGGATCCAGGGGCAATGCCCCCGGAAAAAAAAAATCTTCCTCGAGAAACGTGACACCTACCTCAGGAAACGTGTCATGTATTTAGGTTGTTTTTTTGGCACATGGTTTTTTCCAATGGTTTTCTATTTCCGGTTAAGTAATTAGGGTTTTGGACTAATCCAGGTCATTGGGTTAGGGTTTTGGATGTCGTTGGCTCCTATATGTATATTGTATTGTAAATGATGTAGCACAATGAATGAATATAATATATGCTAGTTTTCCTGGTTTGGGTTTCCAGGGGAAAAATCTTTGTGTAATGTTTGTATTTTCCATTGTATCTTTTCTGTTCTTTTTTGAATATCTGTTTACAGTAGACATTGTACAAGGTTAGAAATTACACTTTCTCTACATCTCTTCTCTCTTACAATTGAGAATAATGATCCCTTACAATACAATACATACGAGGGAGCTTTCTAGAGTTTTCCCTCCTATAGCTCTAAGTTATCAAATTGAAATAAAGACTACAACTACTTTACATTTATTACAATAAACGCCTCCAACCAACAGATGAGAGTGAACGCTCAAGATTTGTGTTAGAATCTATAAACCATAAAAGAAAAAATATCCTTTCCAGATATTACATTAATGTCTCATCTTTTCAAATTCAAAATATCTCCAAAATACGTGTTGGTGCATATCTAGTTGTCTTCCGCTTTGTTGGCTTGCGATGCTCCTGCATCAGTGGTGGCTTAAGTCCCTTCGAGGAGATTATATTGGGGTTCCAGCAGAGGAGGATGCATACTGGGAACATTGGTCTGACGATGATGACTAGAGTGGTGCAGCATTGACATGGTGGTATCTTTTCAGGATTAGTTTGGGACTCTAGGATCACATTATTTGAAAGTTCAACCACTATTAGAGAGGAGAGCACCGAATTTTACTTTTCGGAGTTTACTTTTGGGAGGCTTAGGAGTGGTTTCTTGGAGTAGTGGTCTTCCAAGGAGTTGACTAAGTTTATGCATCTTATGATTTCTTGGCTTATCCACAGTAGTCAAGTGGATTCTTGTATTAGCACCTTACAGACAAGTGTTATACGCTCCACATTATACAAGATAGTTTGGGATCTTGGTGACTTTACCATCTATGGGGTTCTTGGGTTTTCACAGAGTGAATTTGCAAACAATATGTTGCGAGATTGTCTGGATGATAATTGGATAATTGCAGTAGCCAGGAGGTGTTGGAGTATTAGTAATTTTCCCTATGATACTTGGAGACTAGGTGTAGTGGATGCCCTGTCAGTTGGTAACCACATATAATTCTTTGTGATGTATGATCTTAGAGTGGGGATACATTGGGTGGGAATGATCCTCGATAGTGGATGTGATCCTTTGAGGAATTATAGCCTGTGGATGCAGAGTGGGCACAATGTTTGGTTGATTATGATCATAATAGTGCAACATTAACATGGTGGTTCATTTATGAGGATAGCTTGGGACCTTGGGATTTCAATAGGAGATAGTGCATTAGTTGACACAAAGGTGTGAGCCAATTTTTTATCTCTTGGAGATTGGTTCCCTAGCAAAGCAGTACATTGATGGGTTGATCGAGTTATTGCATCATCGAGTGGCCTTGATTATTGATGGTTTTCAGGAGGCCTCTTATGTAAGTACATTATCGGACCACACCTTGAGCGAAGGATGATTCACATCCTACAAGGTGGTTTGAGATCCTAGTATCATTTTCAGTTTCAGTCTGGATTAGCCAATGGAGCGTCAGGTCATGATGGAATTGCTTGAGGACAAGCAATATTTGGGAAGGGAGTACTTGTCATGTCCCCATTTTTGGGTTTCCCTATTTTCTAGTAGAAGGGACTTATGTGGCTTTCCAATGGAGAGAAAAAACTATAAAATAATGGTAACCCCTCACTTCTCATCATTATGATTTGATTTTTTATTGAGTGCTCTTGTAGATAGAATTTTTGTTGGAGTTTTGGGAAAAATCATTCCATTATTAGTTTGGTTTCGGTGGTGCAATATCGGAAAAGAGGGGAATTGATCTAAGGTTTTCATTGGAGCTTAGATAAGGAGGAGGATCCATCTAGGATTTTAATTTGAGCTTCATTCGAGCTTTTGTAGTTGGGCCATGTTTCTGTAGTTGGGCCGAGTTTCTATAGTCGGGTTGAGGTTTTGTAGTTGGCCCATGTTTCTATAGTTGGGATAATTTTTTGTAGCTAGGATAATTTTTTGCAGCTGGGTCAAGTTTTTGTTGTAGGGTCGAGTTTTTCTAGACAGGTCAAGTCTTTGTAGTTGGGATGCGCTTCTGTAGTTGGGTCGATTTTCAGTAGCTAGGATGAGTTTCTATAGAAGGGACAAGTTTATGTATTTGGGTTGTTTTTCTGTAGCCAGGATGAGTTTTTGTAGCTAAGTTGAGTTTCTATAGTCGGGCTGTGTTTCTGTAGTTGGGTCGAGTTTCTACAGTTGGGATGTGTTTTCATAGTTGGGATGCGTTTCTGTAGCAGAGAAAAGTTTCTATAGTCGGGCCGAGTTTCTATAGTCGAGATGAGTTTATGTAGGTGGGTCATGTTACTTATAGAGCATGATCGGGCTAGGAGAGCCTTGGGCATCATTCAATGGCATCATTTCAGGTTTCTTATTATTTCTGTAGTAGATTATGCAACTGCTTGGAAACCATTATTTTTTGTGCTTGGTAGTATTCTGGAGTGGTTATTACAACCCTTATTTATCATTGTACTAATTTTGGGAGTTTCCATACATAATAATATGCCATGATTATCTACTCTATTTCTTGTGTAATGGATGTATGCTATATGTCTGACAATATTCTTCATTGAACAAATTATTTATAAGAATTTAATAGCACATTCATAAGGAAAAAAATAAAAACAATTGGGACAGGAAACATAAACCCCCCTCCCACCTTGGTTGGGGAAATTACAAAAGATGCATTTGTTGTTGTCGACATTCGTTGAAGGATTTGATAAAACTAATCCATCATCTTGTTCCTCTGTTTTACGACGAATTTCATGAGAAATAGCTTAATAGGATCTTGTACTCCCTTGTTTCTCTATTCATTTTCCATGGGTGGCCATTAGGGTTGGCGAGGACAATATTCCAAAGGTTTTACCAATACAAATCCCAATGTTTGATACCCTAACCTTGTTGGGGGGATGCATCTAGAAATAGATAAAGAGAAGACCACCCTGATACAACTGATTTGTATTTATGAGGGAACAAAATGAAATAAAAAAAATGAGACAGTAACACAAAGAACCAATAAATTTCTATTAAAGAATGAAATATGAAGAGACTGTAAAACAAAATATAGAGTGGAATGAAATCGCTATAATGGTGGTAGTTTATCTCTGAGAAGAGAAGTGACGGATATGTACATTCACAAGAACATGATTACAATGAGGCTCCATGGTCCTTTTTAACATAAAGCATAAATGAGAAAACCCTAAACATCCAAAATCCTAACCCCATAAGATGAAACATAAAAAGGTTTGTGGGCCCCAATGGGGGTAATTGATCTGTCAACTTCCCTAGGGCATAACTTTTTCATATGATATCTATTTGGGGCACTCGATACCTTATTGGAAATGTTTATTCGAGGAGTACACATTTCGAATGGCCCAATATATTCATATAATACCTATTGGTCACTGCCACTTCAAAAAAATGTCGGTTAGGGCCTCAAAACAACCCTGAAAGTTTGGGACCCGAAAAAATATAGAAAAAATTCCAAAATGGAAAATATATGTTGAACCAATGAAACAAGTGGACGGTCACTGATGTCCACCTAGATCATTATAATATTTAAATTACTCTTATAACACATGTGATTGGATAACCAAGTTTTTCTTTGACTACAAATATTTTTCTTCTATCCAATGGTGTACATATGCTTAACAAAATAATTATGTTTTCATAGTATTTCAATTATTTTTATCACACATGTGTTTAGATAACCAATTTGAAGTCTTATTTCCAAGCTCTAATAGAATTTGATTTTTTCAATATTAGGTTATGCCTAATTTTTGAGTTTTAATTGCCACACACAATGTAATTTTTTTTCTAATCTTAGATAACTATGACATTTATTCATTGAGGTCATTAAATTCATCTCAGTGGAATAAATATGGTTGTTCACTAGACATTACTATTATGTCTTGGCTCATTGGTTGCTAGGATGAGAACCATTATTCATTGGCCTTGGGTATATTGCAAAGTTCTGCTTTGTATCAAGAAAAATATTGGAGCAATCTCATTCAAAGAAATATGGTAGATAACAAGGAAATTAATAAACAAGGTGGTAAATCTGTAAAAGTTTGCGAAGGCATTGAATAGCTGGGCAGTAAGCTAGTCATAGTTTTCCATAACTTTACTTTTTTTTTTCAATAAAAGCAACCAAGTGTCCATTAAGGGATATTAGTTGGGAATAACTCCCCTTTAGATGGTAGGATTTTTATTTGGCTAGAATAATAGACCTTGTGAACATGCATTAACATAGTAATATTCATTGAATAATCAGGTTCTTGGGTTTTAGCAAGGCTAGTCCATAGTTGAAGATCCATGGAGACATTTGTGGTAGATTTCAATAACATTGAGAGGGACTAGAACTTAAAATTCATGGAGATTCATCAAATCGTGAAAATTAATGTGTCTCGATTCCGTGCAATGGGGTGGGGTAAAGCTACGACACCTTGATTTCTTTGTTGTGTTTGAGTTGCTTTCAATAATACTAACATGGATTTGTGGTAGTCTTTGATCTTGATTTCGTCATTACTTATTGAGTTCTTTATTTGTTGGCCTTGCAGCTGGTATGTAATTGGGTGTTCCGAGCTACTTTATTAGTAAAGGAGTATCATTTTTTCAAGGAAATGAACTAACAAGAGTAAGCATAAGAAATTACAGTCATCAATACTTACCAATCAATCAATAAAATAATAGTAGTTATGTATCCAAAGTATTTTCTAATCAATACTTACTAACAATCAATAAAAGAATAATAGTCCTACATCCAAAGTCTTTTCTAAATTAAATAATTATTATCTATTTGAATGAATTAGGACAAGAGTGCCTATATACACCATGAGGAGTTGTCTTTATTTGCCCCTCAACAAGCATCATTAAGATTTCTGATGTCCCTATCTATAATTGGGTTGAAGAGAAGTGGGTCCTGCTATTGATTCTCCTTCTTGTTAAAATAGAGAGTGGGTAGATAGGAATGACTTGTAATTCATGTCTTTGCAAATGTGGGCCATCAAGTCTATTCCCAGTGCATCCGCCAACTCAGGTTTGACCAACATATGTTTTCTCAGGTCTAGATTCACCTAGAGTAGTTTGATATCCTACAGATGAACATCTTGTAGTATATGTGTTGGAATTTTTGAGATAGTTATCCCAGATTGGTTTAAGTATTTCCTGGGTGCTAAAAATAAAGGATTTGTAAATTATCCGATCTCCATAGGAGGGTATGCATTCATAATCCCTAGAGGTGGCAACGAGGTTGCTCCAATACTTGAAGCTATGAAATTACCTTGGGATCATTGTACTTATATCCAGGAAAGCCTAGAAATGATAGATCCACATTCGCCATCCACATAAGTGTACTTCAAATCTCAGTGATGAAGCCTTCAACATCTCCTAGGGATTTAAACCCTAAATTTGTAATCTAATAGTTGCATCTTTCTTTTCATCATCATCAACCATCGCTTTGATACTAATTGTTAGGACAAAAAATGCAAGAGATACAAAAATACCAATAACATAGCAACAACACACATAAATCACATGAGATTAATTTACCCTCGAAAACCCTTACGGGAAAAACTAGCCAACAATATATCTATTAATTCCCTTGGCCAAACCCGACCAAGCCGACCAACTTTCTATCTCTTACTAAGTGAGCCTTCACCGCTCAACTCTTGAAACATTGAAATGGATTATCATCGGATCCTTTTAAAGGATTTCATTACATGTAATCGACACAGGCTCAGTAGCATGAGTCACCAATACCATGTGCCCAAAACCACTACCATTTACCTAACAACTTTGACTCTTTCATCGAGTGAAGTTTAACATAAAAAATAGTAACTATTTGGATGTTTTTTTTTTCTGAATATGTATCAAAATGTGTCATATGCCAAGTCCTTACTCATGGATATGTGAGAAAAATAGATATTGGGAATTTTTTGGAATAGGATGTTTTATTTTTTTTTAAATGGACAAACAAGAGAAATATAGAGCAATCTTAATCCCTATAGCCTCATCCCCTTCCTCTCAAGGGAAGTCCACTCCTATAGCCTTGTCCCTGCAAAAGACCCAGAACATCATAAATTTACATACATTAAAGGAATCCTTTCATGTTCATTTTTCTTAGGATGCATAGGCATGGTGACAGTGAAATGCATGGAATTTTATAATCCTTTTCCATCATATAAATCTATGACATAACATATAATAGATATTTTCATGTTTGGTGGTGACAACACATACCTTCAATTACAATTTTTTTTGTCTCTATTGGAGGTTTCTTAATAAATTCGATTTCCATATCCATGAAAATGCTTGCAAATTTTTTGTTTAAATGTAGAATCTTGTGACTTAGGTGCTTCATGAGACTTGTAAATTATTTCTCCATTGGTTGACAAAGAAATCAAGAGATATCTTTCCCCTATGTTCTTATTTTTTGTTTAATGTGTTATCATCCCCTTTATGTGTTCATTAATTTATGTTTTGCAGGATCAATCCCAAGAAGTGGTATCAAAGCATATGGTAGTTGGTTACTTTCTTGGTCATTGTTTGTTACCAAGGAGAAGGAACAATATACTATCAAGAACCGAGGGTTTTCATCTCTTTCTGTTTAGAATGAAGATTCGATGGTTCCGAGGATATATAGTTTTTAGCTATGTTTGTGCAGATAAGGAGAGTCAATGTTGTTTCGTGAGAAAAGGAGAAGGGCATAGAGAATACAAGTCCACATTGTTTCATTAGCAAAGGATAAGGGTGGAGAGAAGGAGAGTCTACGTAGAGAAGTACGGTCAATCGATATGTGAAGAGGATCAAGGGTACTCGAAGAGCTAAAGAGGAGTCCATGGAAATTTTCACATTGTGTTCAATTTCCTCAAGAGAATAAACTCTTTGTGGTTGAAACCCTAGTGGAGATCGTTTTTAGTGAAGGTACATATTTCCAAAATTTTAATTAAAAAAAATGTTATTTTTTATGTTTGTGGAGAATGGCAAAAATGGAAAATGCAAGGTTTCAGGTGGAAAAATTTAATGGAAATAACAACTTCAAGTTGTGGAAGCTCAAGGTATGGGATTTGTTGGTGCAACAAGGATTAAATAAATTATTGGATGGAAAGAGAAAGAAGCCAACGGATATGATGTATGATGTCTGGGAATATATTTATGCAAGGGCTCTTATCATCATTTATCTATGTTTGGAAGATGATGTCCTCTTCAATATCATTGGAGAGGAAACAACATCAATATTATGGAGCATAATGGAGAGCCTCTATATGAAAAAATCCTCAACCAACCAAATCTACTTGAAGAGGCAACTTTATAGTCTACAGTTGAAATATGCTACCAAATTTTTTGATCGTTTAAATGTATTTAATATTCTCATATGCTAGTTAACTAGTATGGATGTAAAACTCGATGAGGAAAATAATGTAGTGACATTGTTGTGTTCATTTTCTAAGTCTTGGGATCATTTAGTCACATCCATTAGATTTAGTGAAACTAATACTCTTAAATATTCTCTATTATGGGAGCTCTTTTGTCTAAGGAGGTGAAGAGAAAATCTAGTATAGAAACCTAGACACCAGAAGCAATGGTGGCTAGAGGTTGATCCAAAGAAAGAGGGGAGAAATCAAGAGATACATCTAGATCCAATTCAAAGGGAAAGAAGAGTAAGATAAAATGTTGTTGCTACAATAAATTAGGGCATCTCAAGAAAGTTTTTTGGAAGAGACAAGAATTCATGTAAGACTTCAGTAATGAAGAAAATCTAGTTGAGTTAAGTTCATGCATGGTTGATGAATTTTTATTTGTTTTTAGTATCTCAAAATATCAAAAATAATGGTTGTTATATTATGGTGCTTCTTATCGCATGTGTTCACATAGAGGTTGGTTCTCTTCTTACTAATATATATATATATATATATATGATAGTGTTGTTTTCACAGGAAATGATATTTCTTGTAAAATTATTGGGATTGGGAGAATTAAGATTAAGATGTTTGATGGTATTGTAAAAATGTTGATAGATTTTAGACATGTACGTGAAATTAAAAAGAATTTAGTTTCTTTGGGAATTTTGGATTCTGGTGGGTATAAATATATAGGTCAAGGTGAAGCATTGCAAGTGTCCAAGAGAAATTTGGTGGTAATGAAGGAAACAAATATTGGGAATCTTTGCAAGATCGAAGTGAATACTAAAATAAATGAAGCAACAATGGTATCTAAGGAAGTAAGTGCATCTACTTGTTTATGCAATCAACGACTGGGTCATATGAGAAAGAAAGGGTTAGGGCTACAGGTATTGGTAAAACATAAGTTACTTCCAGACATACAATCTTTAAATTTATGCAAGTTTTGTATATCTGTTGGTTATAGTGTTGAAGTTAAGGTATGTATATTGTGGGATCCTACTTCCCACAAAACTATCACTAGTAAATATATGTACATGAAACAATCAAAAGTTATTCGGGATCACAAAGGGAGATTTGTTTGTAAACCCGGTGAATCATTGTACAACTTAAAGGTAACTAAGAAATGGTACAAGATATTGGAGATTGGGTGGAACCTGATACGAAACAGAGAAACAATACTATAGATAATCAAAGAGAAAATAAGATTTCGAGGACAGAAAAGGTGGTCTCTAAGGACAATGTTACAACACTTAAGCATAGTGCACTGTGATCAGAACATCACAATGCATAATGGACAAATTGTATGAAACAATAATAACACTTGATAGCTTGATGATAATGACCCATAGGGTCTTCTATTTATATCTTCAATAGCTAACCAACTTCCTTGAAATAGGGAGGATCTTGTCCACATGTAACCATTAATTGTAAGAGTTGACTTCGTCAAATCTACGTTGTCTAGTCAACTCAACAAGGATGATTGGCCCGATCATCCATGTGTCCTACTCATAGTCGATTTCTCAATTGGTTGATCCACTGACTGACTATATTCGACTGTTGGTCCACTGTCCGACCAACATGCTTGTTGACTACTCAATTGACTAATGTAGAAATCTAATCGATCACCCGATTGACTGTTTCCAGATGTAGGTTGATTGCCTAACCGATTGATTCCATGAGTAGTGTGATGAACCATTATACCTTGATTTTCCAACACCCCCCCATTAACACATGACTCTATAGATTCAGGAGGCAAAATTATGTTAGCATGACACCCCTCCATAATTGCATCTTCTTGAAGCCCAAGCATCATACACAACTTGATAAACCTAGTTTCAGATAAAGTCTTAGTGAAAATATCAATTGTAACTTGATCATTTGTTCTACAATATTCAAGAGAGACAACGTTCTTATGAACAAACTGTCTCAAATAGTGATCATGGAGCTCAACATGCTTCATCTTACTATGGGAAATAGGATTGTCAGCAACTTGTATGGAACTTTGATTATCATAGTAGATTGTAAACAAAGTTACCAACTTAATGAGAACTATGACCTCAAAATGAAAAATATGGCTCAAAAAACCCATATTTTTGCAAAAATAACTTGAAAATTAACCCCCAAATCGAAAAGTGGTGCTACCGATAGCACCACTTTTTCAAACGGGGTCAGAATTACAACATTTTTCAAGCATGGACTTCAAAACTCGTACAGTAGCTCAAAAAAACATTAAAATCAACATCTAAATAAAAAAATAAAGTTATCAACTTAATGAGAAATCTGACCTCAAAATGAGAACTCAAGCCCTTAAAACCCATATTTTTACATAAAAACATGAAAATCAACCCCCAAATCAAAAAGTGGTGCTACCGATAGCACCATTTTTGTAATCGGGTCAAAATTACAATTGTTTTCAAGAATGGGCTTAAAGGATCAAATGGTTGCTCAAAAAAGCTTTAAAATCAACTCCCAAATAAAAAAGTGGTGTTACGGGTAGCACCACCTTTTCTAATCGGGTCAAAATTACAACCTTTTTTCAAGCATGGACTTAAAACATAAAACAGTTGGTTAGAAAAACCTTAAAATCAACACCTAAATAAAAATGTGACGTTATCTAAAGAAAAATGTTTTTTTTCTAAATGTTAAAATTCCAGCTAATTACGACTTAATTGAAATTGTGGCCTTGACAACAAATCCCTATGCAAATAAAAACCCCAAAATTTACATTAAAAAATAAATAAATAGAAAGGAGAAAATCTTCACAATTTTTTTTTAATGAAGACAAAAACACATTTAAAAAAATCTATTCAAAACCCAAATTAAAAAATTAAAAAATAAATAACTATAAAGAATTGAAAAAAAATTAAAATTTCCCACGAAAACATTAATTAAAAAAATAATAATAATAATTGTAAAAAATAAAAATAAAAAATCCCTTCAAACATAAAAAAAAATAAAAAATACTCAAAAATAAACAAAATTCAATAAAATATTAAAAAAAAAAAATCTAAAATAAAAAAATATTTAACAATATTACAAAAATTGCCTAACCTAAAAAATTATTTTAAAAAACATTTTAAAAATAAAAATAAAACACTAAATTTGATTTACCAATTAAAAAATTATTTAAATCTTTCATGTTAATGTCAAGCATTGCGCCATCCCCCTCGCAAACTTGGCCCAAGTAGTTGTAGATATGCAATTATATATATAGTTGCATGTATATGTATATGCAACTATATATATAATATAGTTGCATATATATGTACATGTAATCACTTACCCTCTTAAGGTCCGATAGACCAATTCAGTCTTAGTGGACATTAATCGTCATCATCATCATCATATTATTATAGTTACATATATATCTAACAAGATATATATATTGTAATTTTAAGGTTTTTTAACATATTTTTGTTGATTATTTTAAAATTTTGTATTAAAGTTTTTATTTTAGGTTTTCTAATTTGGGTTTTTTTTATATATGTTTTTTATTTTTGTGTGTGTGTCTTTTTCACCATTTTAAAGATTTTTTGAACTATAATTTTTTTTTTTACCTTTTTCTTAATTTTTTCTCATTTACTCTTACGTTTTATATATATTTTTAATTTTATGGTTTTTTTTCTTGTTTAGTTTTTTAAGTTTTTCTTCAATGGTTTTTTTAATATAAATTTGTTTTTAATGTGTTTTTTTTTTTAATTTTGATTCTTTTTGTTTTCTTACTTTTTTTTAGTTTTTAATTGATCCAAAAAAATGGATTATTTTGTTTTGCTAAATATTTAAAAATAATGTTATTTAGCTACAACTATTTGGAACCATAAATTAATTAAGGACACATAATTATATGAAAAATATTAATTTAAAAATAAATAAATGGTGTACAACATTTTTAACACTGGGCGAGGAGGATGGAGTCTGCGGTTTTTCCCCACATTGAGGCTCGCAGTTGTGGTTAATTTCCCAGGTCTTTTTTGTCTGCCCCAACAAGGATCAATTTTTTTGTTTCCCCTAAGAAGACTAGGAAGGTGCCATGTCTCCTTTCTTTCCTGTAACCGCAGTCAACCTTGACAGTGTCACTATCGATTTCTCTCAGGAATCCCTGCAGACGTGGACCGTTGGTTATAACCATGGACAAAGAAACTGAGCACATGGCCCCTCCCTCCTCTTCCAGTGGAGTTGACCCTAGTTTGGGGCTATTGAAAGATGGTTATTCGTCGCTTAGCCAGGTTTTTCTCACTCCTCTCGAGCCTTCGTCCCCTTTCTCTAGTAAGCTATCGTCTCCTTCCCTTTCCCCGCTCAGAACAGACACTTTCACCGGCTGTTTTGGCTCCTTTTTAGACTTTCTGGTTATGGACCCTCCAACCTCGGGAAGCTTCCCCTCCGATCCTATCTCACCAGTCAAATTAGATCTTGACTGGCTCTCCCAGGAGGAAGGAGACTTTTTGCGCTCCTCACCTTCTCCTTTCCTTGGACTCGATGGAAGCAACAATCTGACAAAAGGGGCACAACATCGTGATGTCTCAAGGTTAGGTCTCAGAAGTGAGGTGATCGTCCAAGCACACTCTCATGGTTCTTACCCCTCTTCCAAAGGATTTATTTTGTATTTTTTGGAAGTTGAAGAACATAGGGGTTTTCCTTATGACAGAAGGGTTTCTTCCTCAGTTTTCAGACCGAAGGACTCGTGGGACATTAAGGGATTTCACAGTGCCCGACAAAAGCAGAGAAGGAAAGGACTCAAATCAAAAGGGAAAGTTGGCAACCTGTTGCTAGGGAAAGAGATAGCCATGAACATGGTGGTACAACTGTCAAACCAAACTCTAGTGGGGAGAGCCAATGGCAGGTCTTTTGCCCTCAAAACCATTATTATTTGGACACAGTCATTTTGGGAAGAACATTTGGGATACACCCCGAAGGTTATTGAATTAAGCAGGAATTGGTTTGCTTTCAATTTCCTCCAACCAGAGCATGCAAAATGGGCGTTGGGTAAAAATTAGAGTGTAAACTCCTCACCCCTTCTACTTAAACCTTGGAGCCCCCTTTTTTATGCAAACAAGGAGAAACTTGACAAAATCCCTGTTTGGGTAAGACTACCAGCTCTACCTCTTCAATTATGGTCTCTAGATTACTTTAAAGCCATTGGGAATTTCCTGGGGGATTTCCTTGAAGCCGATCTATCCTTCAAGGAGACAAAACAAAGAAAAATTCCAAGGATTTTAGTCAATCTAAATGTCAGAGGAGGGCTTGGAGAGGACATTGACTTAACTTGGGAGGATTACACTCACACCCTGTTAGCACTGAGAGTCACCCTTAAATTGTGAGAGGATAAGCCCAGTACCCATCAGAATGTTTGGTGGATGTTGGTTTTATGTGTGGAGGTCAAATGGACAAAACTCAATATAGGAATGATTCTAACAAAAAAACTGGGCAGGAAATGCACATGGAAGTGAGGGCCTCATTAACTTTCGTCAGTGAATTGAGTTTAAGGGTGAGCAAAAGGAAGACTTAGTGAAAAAGTGGACAAGTCTGCCATGGGCCTCAAGCTTTCAAGAAGCTTGGTGAAGAAAAAATCAGGCTGAAGAGCACTCTTGAACTCAGGCTTCAGACACTTAAATATGTCACAGGAACATAGTCACAACACATAATGATAAAACCTACATCACAATTCAACTACGACAACTCGACTGGATCCTCCATGCCCGAGTGTTTCAGTGTGAGGAGAAATAAGATAACAGTGGAGTTAACTAAAACTTGTCACTATACCACTGCTCAAACCTACATTATAATAGAATGACAACCCTCCACTGGAAACTCCATTCCCGAGTGTTTCAGCATAGTTTTTACAGAGAGATGAAAAGAGGATGACTTCTATTAATGTGAAAGTCTCAAAATTGATACATAACCAGAGAACAACTTTGGAATCAAAATATTACAAGATAGGGATCTCTTCTCAACCAATTGACGACCATAAAAAAATATCAAATTGAAACATTTATACTTAGATCAGTCCCCGACTATCAGGAGTGTCATCTGATCACTACATTCAAAGCATTGCATCTAAGCAGTCTTCTGTCAGACTGCGCATGTATCCCTATGTCAGACATGAGCTCATATTGGCATGGGTCTACAGCAAAATCTATCCATAAGGGTACCACGAGTTGATGGTTCAGTCCCCACAACCAAGAATTCCATGCCTTCCATTTATGGAGTGAGCCAAGGTTTCAATTGCTCACCGCTTTTGAGCCCGCAATTCACCACCTTCCACCACATATTATTTTTTACTTACCATGGTTTCAATTGTGGGACTGCTCAAGAAAATTATCACCCGAGCATGTTGCATCCTCGCAATGAACCATGGCCATAGATCTGGTCCCGATCTGAGATTTGGGCACACCTGCTGGATTTAGTGCCACTGCCAAGCTTAATCGCCCACCAACTTTGAGGTCCGCTAAAACTGTTCCTTGGAGGAGGGCGCTACCCTTTCCTTTGGCTCCTTCATAGATGTGATTTGGGGCTATGACCTCATGTAGACATGTGATTAAGAGCGCGGCCAAGAATGGTTTGGAAACAAAATGATTTTGTCCCCGCAATTCACCATGAGCCACCACCTGTCCCCTTCTCAAAACCATGGTTCTGATTGCAGCCCTCCCTCAAAATTTTAAATCTCGAGCACCTTCTGACCCTGCAATCGAGTACGACCATTGATCTTTTAATCTTGGATGAGGCCTTTTGATCAATGGCTCAGCTCTACCCTTCTCAAATCAACAGACGCGATTTGCTTTGCGATTCAAGTTTCGGAGTTTTGAACTTTCAAACCTTGCCTTCTCCAAATTTCTTTTATCTAAATCCTGCGATCCACTAATGCGTGACCCCTTGGAGGTTGATGGCTAAGATCCTTTCAGGTCTTCAAACTTTGGGAAAATCAAATCTCAAACCTAGGCTTCCTCCATGTGAAACATGAAAAATCCCCCGGAGGAAAATCCCCGAAATGAATGATTTGTTGCCGCATGGCCTCCAAAGATCGATGATCCAGATTCACTTCGGGCCTTCAGCACTTCTGAGGCTTTGGGACTTCGGCCCTTCGTCCCTTCGGTACTTCAGCAATCTGGTGCTTCGGGACCTTTAACACTTCGGCTCTTCGGGACCTCTAGCTCTTCGACACTTTGGGACCTCAAAGACTTTAGGACTTCGAGCTTTAGCCCTTGGGCATTTCTAAGCACTTGACTTCCATGATTCTCCGGAGCGTCAAACTCTGAAGTGGGGGATCTGCCTCCACATGTCCCTTTGGATTGGATGGCTTGGATTACTTCGGGAGTTCAAGCTTCGGATATTTGGGTCTTTTCGATGCACAAATTGCGTAATCCTCTGAAGTAAAATCCCTGAAACACTTGATCTGATGACACGTGGACTGTTGAGATCGATGGCTGAGATCTTTTCAGGTCTTTAGACTTTGGGAAAATCAAATCTCAAAACTCATCTACCTTCAAAGTTCATGGATTTCTGTCGCATGTCCCCACTGATGGATGGTTTAGATTTACTTCAGGACTTCGACACTTCGGTGCTTTGGGACTTCGACACTTCACACTTCAAATGTCTCGAAGGCCATTTTCGCGAACCCTCAGATCGGTTTCCACCTGTCTCACTTTAAGATCTATGGCTCATGCTCACTTTAGGCTCTGAGACCTCGGAATTTTTCTCTAGCACTATATCTTGCACAACTTCAAGATTTCGAATGCCCACGAGCCACTAATCTAAACTTCGCGTGAAATTCTCACCCTTGAAAACTGAACTTGCCTTCTTTCTTAAGTCGAGCCCATAACAAACTGATTTGAGTATTGCGCGTTGTGCTCATGGCTGAGGCCTATGTAAACAAAGACTTGGACGACAGGTTGTGGGCTCAGGAAAACAGAAAGAAAAGGAGATGAGTGTTCATCTTTAAAAGAAAATAGAAAGGCTTCAGGCCAAAACTTTTTCAGGTAAGACAACAAAAGGAAAACAAGTCGCTTAAACAAAAAAGGGGCAAACAAAAATGACTTTGTCAGTCGAAGAGGAAAAACCTAAAGACTTGTCCTGTGAAAGAGAGAGAGAGGTAGGGCAAGGATACAGACTTAGGTATTAACGTCAAACACATACGACTCTTGACAACTTCATGTGATAACACACACAACTCTTGGATTATGAAAATATTCCATTTAGATGTCGACGATGCCACTAGTATGGGCATCTGGTAGCATCTTTCCACCTCCCCTTAAGAACAAAAGGAGGCACTTTTTGCAGGGAAAATTTAAAGTATCCTTCTCAAGATACTAGCAGAAGGAAAGTTTTCATTGTAGGAAATGATGCACCTCTCACAGTGGAACCCGTACCCTCCACGGAGGCCACAGAGGACAAGGAACATAAATTTTTCACTCCAACTCTCGAAAGGACTACAGAGGAAGAACTGGAGAAAACAAGCACCACTTCTTAGGATTCAGAAAGTATGAGGTCACTAGTATCGGGTAATCCTCATCCTCCCTCTCCTCCCATTACAGTTTTAATTAAAAATATGTCTTTAGAGGGTACTGAATGGTTGGAGGGTCTATAACATTTGTCTCTAAACAATGTCTCCCAGACTCTTCCCGAGTCCCTCTCTGTCTGTTTTAAGGATCCCCCCCTTCTGGAAGCCCCACCACCCCCTAAGCATCTTTTCCTTACAAAATAAGCCACTTCCTCATCCTCCCAGTCTCTTGAGTCTTCCTCTACCCATTACTTCTTAAGATCTCAAAATAGAGAAGACTCCAACAGTGGACTCGGAAAGGATGAAGTCTCCTCCCTGGACAAGGGAGGAGGAAGAAGAAAGTCATTTTTTTCCAAAGCTCAATCAAAGGCCAGGATAGAACTTCTGGCCAGAAAACAACAATCTATCGAACGAGCACTTAGAGCATCGAATCCCTGGGGCAAGGTTTTGAGATGAATATTATGTCCTTCAATTGCAAGGGTTTGGCAGGGGCCCTCAAAAAACATGCCCTAAAAATGGTGGTCACCATAGAACACTTGGATGTGCTACTCCTTCAAGAAACAATGGGAGTAGGTGATGAGGTAAAAACAAGCCTAGAACTTCTTCTACCAGGAAGGGTTTTTATTACAGTGGATGCTATGGGAAGATCAGGTGTATTCGCCACTGGTTGGAACTCTCATAACATTCAAGTTATTAACACTTGGGGTCTGTATTCGGGACTCAAGATAATGATTTTGACCTCAGAACTCAAGGAAGCAGTTCATATCCTTAACATCTATGGACCCTATCGAAAAAAAATAAAAATTGGGAGTCTCTTCTCAAAAAATCCTTCTTCAAAGAGATGTTAATTTTAGGGGGAGATTTAAACCTCTCCCAGGGACCTTCTGAGATCTGGGGGGACAATGCTAGGCCCGACCCACTGGCTAATTATTTTTTCCATAAATTTGCAAAGTCCAGACTAACAAATCTTGATCCTTTAAACCTCAAGCCTACTTGGAAAAACAACAGGGTCAGAATCTAAGGAGTGGCTAAAATACTGGACTAGTTTTTTATTAACGACTCTCTTTTGAACAACCTTCTTAGCAACCTTCTTACCTTTAAACAATGGATTGGTTTTGGAGGCTTGTGAGATCACCATCCAATTTTTCTAGAATTCAAACAGGGCTCTGAGAAGCCAGCCAGTCCTTTTAAATTTAACAAAACTTGGCTCGAAGATGACTTCTTTTTGGAGCTAATAAAGGATCACTGGATACCCTTTCGATAGGATTTACCATAGTCAACAGCATTTCAATTCACAAAAAACCTGAAAAGAATCAAAGAAGTGGTAAAACCATGGGCTTTCCAAAAAAGGAAAAATGAGGACAATGAATTAAAAGAAATCGAACTTGAAATACAAAGATTCTTGGAAGAATAAGGGGAAATACCAAGCACAACAGAGTCAAAACTCATATTACTTCAACTCGAGAAAAGGAGAATAAAACTTCTCAAGGAAAAGGAAGAGACGTGGAGATTAAAAAGCAGAGCTACCTGGTTGGAGAGCGGATATGAAAACACAAATTTTTTCTAAGCTTATGCCAAAGGAAGGAAAAAAAATCAATAGTATCTAGCAACTAAAAGATCAGGCTGAAAATTTGGAAACATCTTTTAAAGGGATGTCAGATCTACGAAAAAATTATTTCCAAAATCTCTTTAAAGCAAAAACCCAAGCTTCAATAGAAGAAGTAGTTCAATTGGCACAATATTTTCCCAGATTTGTTGAAGAAGCGGATAATTGGTTCCTGATGAGAGAAGTCACATAAAAAGAGCTCTTATAAGTACTTCACAGTTTCCAAAAAGATAAAAGTCTAGGCCCAGATGGATGGACCATTGAATTCTTCCTGGCTTGTTATGAGATTATAGGAACAGATCTACTGAAAATGGTGGAGGATACAAGGATTTCAGGCCGAATCCCACAGAGACTCAACTAAACTTTCTTTTCTCTTATCCCAAAGATGGATAACCCAAAGACTTTGGATGATTTAAGACCAATCTCACTTTGCAACTGCGCCTACAAAATCGTCTCAAAAGTAATTGCTAGAAGGATTAAAAAAATCCTTTCTAAGAGTATTTCGGGACAACAGTTTGGTTTTCTGGAAGGAAGAAAAATTCATGAAGCCATAGGTATAGCACAAGAAGGTCATCATAGCATGAAGACAAGAAGTATAAAAGGGGCAGTGTTAAATATAGATCTCTCAAAATCCTATGATAGAGTAAGTTGGTTGTATATCCAGTTACTACTTACACATATAGGGTTTGATGTTCCCTTCATTACTTGGGTCATGAATTGTCTTTCTTCAGCCTCTTTTGTAGTGTTAATAAATGGCTTGGCTTCATCCTTCTTTACCCCAGAAAGAGGACTCAGACAAGGGTGTCCTTTATCACCGCTCCTCTTCCTCCTAGTAGCGGAAGGACTCAACAGAGCTCTTACTCAAGAAAAGAATGCAAGTACCTTTTCCGAAATCAAAATCACACCTGCATTGTCTCTCACACATCTTATTTTTGTGGACGATGTCTTAATTTTCAGTGGAGGGTCCAGAAGGGAAGCAGAAATTCTAAGGAACATCCTCTCTTTTCTCAAAAGCAACATGGAGCAACATTGGATGTCCCTCTCTTGGATCCCTAAAGGTATCCTGGAAGCAACAAGAAAACTCTCCTCTAAATTCCTTTGGAGTGGGAAAAAGGAAGCTCATGTAATCCCATGGGTCCATTGGGATAGAATAGTCATCCCAAAGGCATTGGGAGGTTGGGGGCTGAAAAGCAATTTCCTTTTCTCAAAAGCACTGGCGGCCAAGGGATGGTGGCACATTATAAACACCATTAGTATTTGGACCAAGGTCATCTTCCAGAAGTATATAACACCAGTACCTCCAGAGGCTTGGATAAGAAGTCAACAAAAATCCAAAAAGGGAGCCTTGGTGATCTGGAAATCCATACTAAACGCTTTCCCTCTGGTTTATCTTGGAAAATTGGTAATGGAAACCATTTTAGATTAGGGAAATATCCCTAGCCAGGAAGTGAAGGAAATCACTTACTTATCGAGCAGTTAATTCATCATTTACACTCCCTGAGTTTTATTTACCTAAGCTCATTGGTGGAATCCAACTGCTCTACCTTATGGTCACAAGGATGGAAGGATCCAACTAGGTTGGGCCTTACTGAAAATGAAAAACTTGAATCAGAAAGATATAATTACTGTCTAAAATTCTCATAGATCAGACTCGCGAACAACAAGGATGAATTGATCTAGGATCCAACCCCCTCTGGGATCTATTCCCCAAAATTGGGCTATCTAAAATTTAACACAAATTTAGGCACCCAAGAGTCCGTTTGGTGGTGGAGAAACTTGTAGAAGGTCAAAAGTTCGGAAAAAACTAGACTTTTTATGTGGAATGTTCTATAAAACAAGGTCCTCACTTGGGATAACCTTCAGAAGAGGAATTTTGTTGGGCCCGGTTAGTTCTCTCTCTGCAAATCCGAAGGAGAAACTACATTACACCTCTTTCTAAAATGTATATTTATCAACAAAGTTTGGAAGGAAATTTCTATATTGTTAAATTTGCATTGCATATGGGAGGGAAGGGATTTGGATCACTCATACTTGGTGGAAAAAAAGAGACTACAAACTCTTAAGAGCCCTTCCCCTCTTGGTTATATGGGGCGTTTGGCTCGCTCAGAATTCCTTCATTTTCATCCGAGGCAGGATCTTTTATGATTATGGTTGAGTTTTTAAAACTTGCATGAATTTATTAACCATTGAGAATTTAATGAAAGAATGAGGAAAAGAAGAGGAATATATCAGTCAAATACACATATGCAGATCTGAAAACAATAA
>ML782202.1:389680-412513 GCA_009831015.1 Picea engelmannii
ATTAAAAAAAGGTGAAAAAAAAAAACCGAAAAAAAATATATATATTTCCATAAGAAAACTATATATATATATATATATATAAACCATGGACAGTGATATCGGCATCCCCCAGTCCTCTGTGTGGCAAGGACCAGGTATCAAACGCCCATGGGACTTGGCCTTTGCCGTACACGCCCTCCCATTATATATATATATGGTTTATTATTATTACTAAATTTGATATTGTTTTAACTTTTTAATAAGAAATTAATTTCTTTTTGTAATTTTAAGTTTTGTTTAAGGATTTTTATAAAAAAAAAAAATTTAGTAAATTTTGTATTTTACTTTGTTTTTAATATATATGTGTGTGTGTTTAACTTTTTAAAAGTTTTTTCACCATAATTTTTTTCTTTTGCTTTAAAGAAAAAACAATTGTCAATTTAGCCTAGTTTATATATTTTTTTAATTGGTAGGGTTTTTTTTCTCTTAGTTTTTTAAATTTTTCTTTAATTTTTTTAATCATATAAATTTTCTTTTTAATTTTTTTTTTTTTTTTAATTTCAATTCTTTTATTTTTCTTAGTTTTTAATTTATCAAAAAAAAAATTATTTTTTTTGCTAAATATTTAAAAAGTGTTATTTAACTACAATGATTTTCTAGTCATTGAAGTAAAGGTAAAAAATGTGTTAAAAATGATATTTTCCACTATAATTAAAAAATATGGAACCATAAATTAATTGAGACGAAAAATCTTATT
This sequence comes from Picea engelmannii, assembly GCA_009831015.1. NCBI lineage: Eukaryota > Viridiplantae > Streptophyta > Pinopsida > Pinales > Pinaceae > Picea > Picea engelmannii. Next base: position 390,417 of record ML782202.1, read on the forward strand.
TTCAAAAAAATAAATGATAAAACAAAAAATCAAGATTGAAAGAAGCATGGAAAAACGACTAAAAACACTCTTGAAGAAAAAAAATCGAAATAGATGAAAAAACAAAACATTTAAAAAAAAATAGTGGAAACATTATGGATCAGAAAATTTAAAATATAAAAAAAAAACACCTAAAAAGGGAGGGGGGTGCTACCAATAGCACCATTTTTAAAAAATGGTTAAAAAATTAGACCCCCCCAAAAACGAGAAATCTATAGAGTTCTTGTTAAGTTCGTAATTATGTTTATAGTCAAGGTCTGAATAGGATGGCCAAGTTCACCCACAAGTTGGCAGATCCAAACGATCCCAGTACCTACATGAATGTTGACATGATATTCTACTTATGTAGTTTACAAGGAGACTACCTTTTGTTTCTTGCACGACCACATCAAGGGTCTAGTCGTGAAGATAAACACATATCCAAAAGTGGACTTCTGATCATCATTCTCGCTAACCCATTTGGAGTCGGTGAAGTTGACCAATGAATCTGAACTTCGACAATACTTGATACCAAAATCAGTGGTACCCTTGAGATAGTAGATAATTTAGTTGTCTGCTTTCTAGTGACTTTCTCTAGGGTCCTGAATAAAATGGAAAAACACACTAACAACAAAGGAAATGGTAGGTCGACTATGAGTAAGATAAATAAGATTGTCGACCAGATATCAATAAATTGTAGCATCAACTTTGGGAGTTGGATAGGTTTTGGTGAGCTCTACTCTAGATTGAAAAGGAGTAGCACAAGGCTTACAATAATCCATCTTAAAACATGTCAAAAGATCCATTACATATTTATATTGAGAAATGGATAAACCATCACATCGTGGTAATACTTGGAGACCCAAAAAATAATGCAGAGTACCAAGATCTATCATGTCAAAGGAGTCAACAAGTTGTTTCTTCAATCTGAGAATGAGATCATTGTTATTGCTAGTAATGACAAGGTCATAAACATATACAACAATAATCAATATGTCTCCATTTGGATTGAGTATATACAAGATGTGATCGGATTCATAACGTTTGAAACCAAGTCGAAGAAAGAAATTGTTGATCTTAACATACCAAGCTCAGGGAGCTTGCCTCAAACCATAAAGAGACTTCTTGAGTCGATAAACCATGTTAGAATCTGTCACAAAACCAAGAGGTTGTTTCATGAAAATTTCTTTAGATAGGTGTCCATGAAGAAAGACACTCTTCACATCCATTTGACGGATTTTACATCTAAAATGAGCACCAAGGGAAAGAATCAATCGAACATAGTTCATCTTTGCAATAAGGGAAAAGGTATTAGTGTAATCGATACCTTCTTGTTGAGAAAATCCATTTTCAACCAAATAAGATTTATGTCATTCAACAACACCTTCGGAGGAAAATTTGGTCTTGTAGACCCATTAACACTTCACAACTTTATTTCCTTTTGGTCGAGTAACTAAGTCCCAAGTGTGATTCTTTGAAAAAGAATCAATTTATGTTTTCATAGCATGTTCCCTTTCAAGTTGTACTTGAGAATCCGAGTAGGAAACATGATTAGAATTTTCAAGGACATGATTCATCAATGCAATGGTGACATGTTTCTTTTGACTTCAAGTTTGTCATCCAGAGGAAATATCACCAAGATCAAGTCCAACAGCTTCAAATGTCTTGGTAGCCCATCTAGGTAGACAAGAAATGGGTGAAATGTTTTTCACTACAGAAGGTTGATAAGATGTCGAAGCAATTTCAGTCGACTAATATAACAGACCAATTGAAATAGATATCGGTGACCGAATAGACTTACATGTCGACAATATAATCGAAACAGGAAAAAAATTCGAATATCCATTCAAAGGATTTAAAAATGGAATAGGAGAATCAGAGTCAGAAACAACATTGAAGTGATCATCCTGTAGGAATCCAAAGGAGGTATTCAACATTTTGATGCTAGAATACTTCTCATAAAGCCATACATTTCATCTCATATTGATTTTACGTTTGATAGGATCAAACAGTCAATAGGATTTAGAAACTTTAGAGTATCCCGTCATGATGCAAGCAAGACTCTTTGTATCCAAATTATTTCTACAATCATCAGAAATATATTGATCCCAGGAAACACATCCAAACACATGGAGGTGGTCAATTGAAAGCTTCTTTCAACACTATCATTTGATTGGATTCACTTAAGGACCAACTTGAGTCAAGATGTGATTGAGCAGATAATTTTCACCATATATAGTTTCATCCCAAAATCGAGGAGGTAGATCTTTGGCCTGTAAAAGACATCTATACATTTGGACTAACATCTAATTCTTGTGTTTTGTGACACCATTATACTTAGGTGTGTGAGGAACGGACTGATTCCAAACAATCCTAGATCGAACCAAGTATTCTTCAAAAGGTTGATTTACATGCTCACTACTATTATCTAATATTAGGCACTTGATGTGTCGACCACATTGATTTTTAGTAAAGGCTCTAAATTATTTGAATTTTTCAAAGACAAGATTCATATTCTTCAGAAAATAAACCCAAGTGAAATAAGAGAGATCATCAATGAAATTCAATATATACCTTGTGCCTGTGAGGGAAGGTAAATTAATGCAAAAAACATCGTCGTGAACTAGCTCTAGGAGTTTCTATGCTCACCACACTTTTCCAGAGTCAAAATATGCCTGATGATCCTCGCCAAGAACACAACCTTTAGAGACTCCTCCGGGGGGGGGAATACTTTAGGTATACCAACAACCATTTTTTGAGTTTCCATCGACTACAAACTCAGAAAATTTAGGTGTTTGAGTCGTTCATGCCAAGTTCAATTTTTCTCATCAGTGTGAGAAACATGAGCATTTGGTTCAATGTCAGGTCGAGTCATGTCACATAATTTATACAGATTATCCTTCGGGTCAAGAAACCCTTCAGTGATAATCAAATGACCTTTCTTTAAATATTTAATAAAGAACCGATGTGGCCAAAATTATACTATATTACATGTCTTTGTTAATTAAGAAACAAAAAATAGATTGAAACTAAGGTTTGGCACATAATAAATGTTGATAATTCTCTCATGTCGATAGGAAACATCACCCTCACTAGAAATATCGAGAGAAAAATCATTGAAAACATAAATCTTCCTCTCCTCGACTTCATTCAAGGACGTGAATAAGGAAGCATCCTTATCCATATGACGAGTGCACCTAGAATCGAGTAACCATTCATTCTGCGCAAAATGAGACAACAATACTTGAGAAGTTTCAAATTGGAAGGTGAAATTATTAGTGGGTCAGTGAACAAAGAGCACATCTCCTTCAAGGAATTTAACCTTCTCCTCTAAATAGTCTCTCTTCTTGTATTAGACCTTCTCCACGTGTTCATTCTTTCCACAGTACTAACATGTCTTCTTCTTTCGACTTTGACGAGTTGCATCTGTTTTCCCTTTAGGTTTATGGTTGAGGCATCCAAGTGTCTATGTAGGGTATCAAACCTTCCTCTATACATGTGATTCAACTTTCTGTTTCCTTTGAGAAAATCAGATTGATGTTTACCACCAATATTTCCTTCTTCAAGTAGTCTGCATTGATCAGTAATCAAAAGACCACAAAAAGCTTCAAAGGTGTAATCCTTACCGTCTTCCTTGTGTTCCTGTCAGTTGGTGTGGAAATTTGAAACAAACACATCAAATGTTGTTCTCACATTCATCATAACCAATTCAATGAGTTGTCGATCTTCCTTCCGATAATTATTTCCACATTCACCCAATTTCAACTAGATTTACTTTACATGCACTAGATAGTCCTTCATTTTTTCAAAATAATGAGGATAGAGAAAGACTAACGTTTTCTCCAATTGCATCACATGGATTTCATCGACTCTGTCAAATAACGACTTCAACTTCTTCCAGAATTGATGAGGGAAGTCAATTCCACTGATGTCAAAATGAATCTCCCATGATATATAGGTCGTGATGAACCCCACAACCTCATAATTATTTCCATTAATAGTGAAATTTTCCCAATCATTTGTTGGATCTAGAATCACAATCTTTGTATACTTCTACATTATTTTACTCTTCAATAGAGTTTCCATATCCGGTACCCATACTGTGTAATTTGATATGATCATAATTACATGATCAATATTTGAATCCATATTCAATATCTAGATAGAACATATATGTTTCAACAAGTTCCAATTGGCAAAGAATCGACCAAGAGTCAATCACACAACAGATTAGACTCATCAAGGTTTGTGGATAAGAGGTGAGGTTTCAAACCCAATAACTTTGATATTGTGTTGGGGATTGGGTAGATCCTGATATGAAATAGACAAATAGTACATAAGATAATCGAAGAGGAAATAAGATTTCTAGAACATAAAATTTGGTTTATAAAGACACTGTTAGAACACTTAAGCACAACACACTGTGACCAAAACATCACAATGTATAATTTACATCATGTACGCGACGATGATATCACTTGATTTCTTGATGATAATGACCCATAGAGTCTGCTATTTATAGCTTCAATATCTAACTAACTTCCTTGAAATCGAGAGGATGTTTACCACATATAACCATCGCTTGTTAGAGTTAACTCCATCAAATATGCATTATCTAGTTAGATCAACAAGGATTCTCATCCATGTGTCCAATGCATAGTCGACTGCTCGACTGGTTAATGCACCGACCAACTATCTTCAGTTGTTGGTCGAGTGTCCGAATTAAAATCTTGTTGACTACTTGACCAACTAATGTAAATATTTGGTCGATCGCCAGACCAACTGTTTCCATATGTAGGTTGACTACTCGACTGACTGATTCCAAAAGGAGTGTCATGAAACCATCAGGGTTTGATGTGTCAACACAAGATGTTTGATTCTTTCATGATGAAGGATCCAGGAGCAACAAAATAAATCTTGGGCATATAAGTACAGAGAGAAGGGAAAAATTGTAAGTTGTGGCTATCACAATAGAATTCTATCGTGAAGATACTGATGAGATTTAGTATGAACATTGTGAAACTGATAAATATCCCTTCAAATTTCTATTGTAATCCTTCTTCAACTTTATGTCTTAGTAGTAAGGAAGAAAATGATTATATATCGCATACATTGTATGCTAGTATAGTATGAAGAATGATGTTGTGATGAAATGTTCAAGACTAGATATTTCACATGCAGTTAGTGTTGTTAGTGGGAACATGGAAAATCCACAACACTGGAAATTGGTTCTTCAGTATCTTAAATTCACAAATATCACCAATAGTGGTTGTAGTGATTTAGTCTATGGTTATGTTGATTCAGATCTTGTAGGAGATTTGGAGAAGAGGAGATCTACCTTAGGTTATGTCTGACATGAATGAAAGAATTTATTGGGTAAGTTAGGACAAGTATAGGATACGATGTTATGTGGTAGTCAAAGTGTTGTGTATTTGACTAACAATCCAACATACCAAAATGGGACAAGACATCATTTTGTAAGATAGGTTATTGATGGTCATAGAGTGGTCCATATTGGGGAAAATTGTGCATACATGTTTACAAAACATGTTTTGTTGGAGAAGTTTTGATGGAGTTTGGCTTATGTTGTCTTGCAAGAAAGGTCATGACTAATTTTTTGGGCAAGGGATTAGGAAAATTAGTGTCAAGGTGGAGATTTTTGGGTGGCAACAACACATACCTTCAATTACAATTCGTATTGGTTTTCCTCGAACATGGTTGTCCCTATTGGAGGCTTCTCAAGTGTTTGGCTTTCCATATCCCTATAAATGCTTGCAATTTTATTTTTTTAAATGTAGAAGCCAGTGAGGTGCTTCATGAGACTTGAAAACTATTTCTTCAGTGGTTGACAAAGAAATAAAGAGATTTCTTGCTCCTTTGTTCTTCTGTGTTTTCTAATGTGTTATCATTCTCTTTCTTTGTTCATTAATTTTTGTTTTGCAAGCAACGTTGCAAAGAATCTAGTTCCATTCAATAGAGCATAAATATTAAAATGAATACTTAAATATTAGGTTTATTTTTCATTCTCTAAGTTTTTCCTCACATTCTAATTGTTCGTGTTAGAATCATCTTGTCACTGAAGCCTCCTCCCATAGGTGCTTTTTCCTTTCCTCCTTAGTTTAACTCTTTTTATTTAGCCTATATTAAATCCTGATCAGTGCCTTATTCCATAATTAAACAACCCTCATCTCTTCATTAATTTCAACAACTTCCATCATTTTATTTTCCTCCCTTTCTTAGTTCTCTTATTTTTTTTTGATCTTATATGGTTTATCCCTGATATCTTGTTTAATTTTGGATCTAAGCTTGTCTTACTAATATCTTCTTCCAATCAACATCATCATATATGTGTTCTCCTTTAAAATTTTATTAAATTCTTTTATTTAACCGTATCTTATTTCAACTACATTATTAATCATATAGCAACCTTATATCTCTATATGGTTATTTATATCTATTTTATTAGTTCTTCGGCTTCTACTTGATCCCTTCTAATCATTTTATTTACTAAACCCTACTTACATATATGTTTCTTTTAGTTTATTATGATCTCTATTTTGTTATCTATCATCTTTATTATCAATAGACTCTTGATTAATTTATTGTTTTTCCTCTTTCATAACACTCATTTCTTTAATAATTTTAAAAGTTGTTAACATTAATTTATCCTTAATACTCCTACATTATTTATTTGGTTTCAACCACTATTCCTCCTCTTCATTAATAATAATTTGAGTTTAATGGTCACATGTCAATTTTTTTTTCTTAAATGCAAACCTTTACAATTAGAAATTTCTAAAACACACACATATTCTTTTTTAGACTAATTAGATATAATGGATTGCAAATTAAAAAGAAACCTGCAACATAGGTAAGTGTGAGAACATAGGTTTAAAGAAGAAGATGCATTACTACTACACTTGCAACACTAGTTTTGGGAACATAAGCTAATGCACTTTTGATATTGATGTAAGTATCTGCAACATTCTAACATAAGTATCTTCAAGATGTCGACATTCAATATTCTAATTTAAATTTATGTATAAATTCAATTTTATGAGTCAAAAACTTTTTGGCAAGTAAATAAAGTTATAGCTTATTAAAATCAATTTCAGAATACTAAATTTGGAAAAACTTATGGTATTTACAACAACTTATCTTTAATTAGATATCAAAATCTGTGTTAAATCAAAATGATATAAAATATGTCAATAATTAATGTTATCAAAATTATATACAAATGGATAGAATCAATTTCTAAATAAAGTGCTAAAGTTTGAAGAAGGGTGTCATTATGAATTTTGAATATTTTAGAAAGAGTAATATTGGAAATCACATATTATTTTACACTCAAATATTATTAAAATTTATTGCTAAAATCAACAATGTAAATGTTTTAATGTTATTATTTTATTTCAGAACATTTAGATTAATAATAAAGTTTTTATATTGTATAGCATAAGTGTTGGGATTTGATGCCAATGAATTCCTAAGAATGGATTTAGATCCTATTATTTTGGGTTGGTTGCAACTAAATAGACCAAGTTAGAATATGGATAGGAGTGCATTAAATGAATTGGTTTCTTGTAAATTATTATAAATTTGTGTATGCCCGTAGAGGCTGAGACAGAATGAGAGATGTATTAATGAAGCTAGATGTATTAGTGAAGCTATTGTAATCTCCATGATCTGAATAATAAGACAACCAATACCTCTTCTTGGTGGACGTAGCCCAATGTTTGGGTGAACCATGTGAAATCTATGTGTTTCTTATCTGTGTGATTGTTGATTATCGTACATGAATTGTGTTTTCCACATTTTCAATTCGAACAATTGGTATCAGAGTTGCGTTGGAGATCTGTGAGGACCAGATCTATGGTGCAAGATCGCAAATTGAGTAGAAATTCATCAGTGCTCCCTAGGTAGTGTTAGAAGCGCACTGACACTCTCATACTTGTGAAATTCCAATTTCGGTAACACTCGTGCACCTGATTCATGCATCACAAAGCGTCGACGCTCCCCCATCCGTAGTAAAAGAGCGCTGATAGTTCAAACTAGTGCTCCCCCATCTATAGTGAAGGAGCGTCAATCCCCATTCAAGAAACATTCACATGTTTTTATGAAGTGAAAAAGTAAAGGTATGTTTTTTATGGAGTGAAAAAGTTTATTACAATATTTGGAATTAAAATATTGTTTGCATAAAACAAAAGGGCGGAGGATGTTTTAAAATGTTTTTTATGGAGTAAAGGTATAAGGTAAAAAAGTAAAGGTGAATTTTATTTTTAAGAGGTGAGGTTAGTAAAAAAGATTTTTTATTAAACCTTGTGAAGTTTATACCATTATTCCTCCACATTATTTTTAAAGGGGCCTTGGTTTTATAAGCAGAATTTTTTGGAATTTTTTCTTCTGCTAATGGCGAAAACTCAGAGTGCTAAATCGAAATTGAAAATTTCAATGGCAAGAACAATTTCGAGATCTGGAAGGTTAAGATGCATGATCTGCTCGTGCAACAAGGCATGGTGAAGGCGCTTTTGGGAAAAGCAAAGCAACCCGCGACCATAACAGATGAAGACTGGGATGAGATCGATGTGAGAGCATTGAGTGCCATACGTCTGTGTTTGGTTGATGATGTTATGTTCAACAGGCAGTTTGTGGACGAAGCTGGAAATCATGTATATGAAGAAATCATTGACAAACATGTTCTTCCTGAAAATACAATTGTACAGTTTTCGCATGAAGGAAGGTACAAAAATAGCTGATCATTTAAATACTTTTAATACTCTCTTAGTTTAGTTGACCAACATGGGAGTAAAATTCGATTCTAAAGATAAGGCACTTGCATTATTGTGTTCTTTGACTGAATCATGGAATCACTTTTTTACCTCTATTAGTTTCAGTACAATAGAAAGTATTGAGTTTGATGTTATTGTTGGAGCTTTACTGTCTGAGGAAACAAGGAAGAAATCCAATTCAGAAGCCTCTACATCTAAGGCGATGATGGTCAGAGACAGACCTAAGGAAAGAGGACATGTTCAAAGGGATTTCTCTCAGTCAAAGTCGAAGGGAAAGAAGAGCAAGCTTAAGTATTGGTTTTGTGGAAAATATGGACACCTGAAGAAGGATTGTTGGAAGAGACAACAAGCCTCCAAAGAAGACCCTCCAGAAGAGACGAAGGAAGTGAACGCAATTGAAACAAGTTCAACAACAGGTTCAGGTATGACTGACAAAGTTTTATCAATTAGTATTGGTTCACATCATGATCAACAATGGTTATTAGATTCTGATGCTTCAAATCACATGTGTCTTTATAGACACTGGTTTATTACTTACCAATCTATAGATGATGGAATTGTTTACATGGGAAATGACATATCATGTAAAGTTGTGGGAATTGGTAGCATTCAAATTAGGATGTTTGATGGAACTGTTAAAATACTAACTGATGTGAGACATGTACCTAAGCTTAGGAAGAACCTAATTTCTTTGAGAGTCTTAGATACTGAAGGATATAAAAGTATTGTTCAAGGTGGAGTTATGAATGTCTACAAAGGAATCCTACTAGTTATGAAAGCGAAGAAGGTTGGAAACCTGTTTTTGTTAGAAGGAAGAACCGAGTCAGATCATGCGACAGTTGTATCCGAGAATGACAGTGATTATGTTCGGCTGTGGCATCAACGGTTGGGACATATGAGCGAAAGAGGATTGAAGATATTATCTAATCGCAAGTTGCTTCCTAGACTAAAGTCTTTAAAGTTAGATTTCTGCAAGCACTGTATATATGAAAAAAAGAATAGGCAAAAATTTAAAACTGGAAGACACACCAGTGAGGAAATCCTTGACTATATCCATTCTAATGTTTGGGGACCATCCCCTACTGTTTCATATGGAGTATCATCATAGTTTGTTACTTTTATATATGATTTCTCTAGGAAGGTGTGGATCTATATGTTGAAAAGAAAGGTTGATGTGTTTATTGTTTTCAAGTAGTTTAGAGCTTTAGTGGAAAAGAGCACTGGTAGGTCCATTAAATATTTAAGAACTGATAATGGTGGTGAATTTACGTCAATGGAATTTGAGAACTATTGCAAGGAGTTTTGGATTGATAGGCATAAAACTACTACATATACTCATCAGCAAAATGGAGTTGTTGAACGCATGAACATGACTCTTCTAGAGAGAGAAAGGAGTATGCTTAGTAACGCCAACTTGCAGCAGGAATTGTGGGCAAAAGAAGTGACTACAAATTGTGATCTGGTGAATTGATCACCATCAACAACAATAGAGTGCAAAATTCCAGAAGAGGTGTGGATAAGTCATCCTTGTAATTATTCTAATCTTAAATTTTTTGGTTGTGAAGCCTATGCTCTAATTCTGAAACATCAATGTTCTAAATTAGATCCAAAATAAAAAAGGTTTATCTTTGTTGGATATGGTGATGGTATTAAGGGGTACATGTTGTGGGATCCTACTACCCACAATATCACCATTAACAGAGATGTAATATTTGATGAATCATCTCTCATCAAATCATATGTAGATGTTCAAATGAAACGGGAAGAAGTACATAAGTATCAACAAATTCAGTTTGAAACCAGTTCAAATATAAATGAAAGTGAACATGAACAAGTTTTTGAAGATGTTCATGAAGAGTTTCCTGCAGAGGAAGACATGGTTGATGATAACAATTAACAGAATGTGGATGAACCACAAACTTCCCTAAGGAGGTCTACACGGGTCAGAGTTCCTCCAAGAAGGTATGATGATTTTGTTTCATTAGTTTCTTTAAGTACTAATGATGATGAACCTTCATGCTATCAGGAAGCTGTGAAGGGTCCTAACAATGATAAATGGAAAGAAGCAATGAAGGATGAAATGAAGGCATTAGAGAGGAATGCCACATGGGACCTGGTAGAACTTTCAAGAGACAAGAAAATTGTAGGTTGCAAGTGGGTTTACAAACTGAAGAAGGGTGTTGATGATAAAGTGGAAAGGTACAAAGCAAGGCTGGTTGCGAAAGGATATTCTCAAAAAGAAGGTATTGACTTTCATGAGATTTTTTCACCAGTTGTTAAGTCTGTTTCAATTTGAATTGTGTTAGCATTAGTTGCATTAATTGATTTGGAATTGGAGAAACTAGATGTTAAGACTGCTTTCTTACATGGAGATTTGGATGAGGAAATTTACATGGAACAACCTGAAGGGTTCGTTCAGAATCGCAGCAAGAAATTTGTTTGCAGGCTCAAGAAATCATTGTATGGTCTGAGGCAGTCGCCTAGACAATGGTACAGTAAATTTGACTCTTTCATCATGAGCCAGAATTATATAAGGAGTGAGTATGATCATTGTGTCTACTTTAAGAAATTGAATAATGGAATATTCATTATCTTAGTATTGTATGTTGAAGATATGCTTTTAACAAGCAAAAACATAACTGAGATCAATAGGTTAAAGGATCATATGGATAGGACGTTCGATATGAAAGATCTAGGAGAAACAAGATAGATTTTGGGCATGGAGATATTCAGAGACAGGAGGAATGGTAAGCTTTGGATGTCACAACATAAGTATGTTGAGAAGATAGTTTTGAGGTTTGGTATGAATGATGTGAAACTAGTTTCAGTCCCCTTGGATTCCCATTTTAATTTTCTTCAAGTTTATGTCCTAGTACAAAAGAAGAAAATGAATATATGTCCCGAATACCATATGCTAATGTAGTAGACAGTCTAATGTATGCGATGGTTAGTACAAGGCCAGACATTTCACATGAAGTTGAGGTTGTCAGCAGGCATATGGAAAATCCAGGTAAAGGGTACTGGGCAACAGTGAAATGGGTGCTTCGGTATCTGAGGGGCACAAGTGATTATTGTATCACTTATAAAAATGGTTGTGAATTATTCTGTGGATATGTTGATTCTGATTTTGCAGGTGATTTGGACAAGAGAAGGTCGAGTTCAGGGTATGTCTTTACTCTTATAGGTGGAGCTATTAGTTTGATGTCAAAGCTATAGAACATTGTTGTTTTATTCACTACAGAAGCAGAATACATAGTTGCTTCACATGCTTGCAAAGAGGCAGTTTGGTTGAAAGGTTTGTTTGGTGAGTTTAGAAGGATGCAGGACAAAGTAAAGTTACTTTGTGATATTCAAAGTGTTATTCACTTGGCTAAGAACCCAGCCTATCACAGTAAAACAAAACATATACCTATCAAGTACCATTTTGCAAGACAGGTCATCGATGAAGGTGGATCTCTCTTGAGAAAATGCATACAAAAGAGAACTGTGCAGACATGTTCACAAAACCAGTTCTTTTAGAGAAGCTATGATGGTGCTTGGTTTCTCTTGGCTTGCAAAAAAGGTGATGAACAAAAGGAAGGAGCAAGTTATCGGGTTAATTGTTGTCAAGGTGGAGATTGTTGGGATTTGATGACAACGAATTCCCAAGAATGGATTTAGATCCTATTATTCTGCGTTGGTTGCAACTAAATAGACCAAGTTAGAATATGGATAGGAGTGCATTAAATGAATTAGTTTCTTGTAAATTACTATAAATTTTTGTATGCCCGTAGAGACTGAGACAGAATGAGAAATGTATTAGTGAAGCTGTTGTAATCTCCATGATCTGAATAATAAGATGAACTATACCTCTACTTGGTGGACGTAGCCCAACATTTGGGTGAACCACGTGAAATCTTTGTGTTTCTTATTTGTATGATTTTTTATTATCATACATGAATTCCGTTTTCTGCATTTGCAATTCTAACAATAAGAAGCATTGAATAGTCTATACCTGAATGTTTGATACTCATCATGGTAATATTTTGTTAAAGAAAATAAGATTAATAATAAAGGTTTTTACAATGTATACTTTTACATTCAAAATATTAAATGGTTTATAAAACTTAAATGGTTTATAGCTAAGTGCGAGCCTTAATCTTGAATATTGTCAATTTCCTTATGAAAATGACATTTAGTTTGGAATACCATCTACAATGACTTTTATTTTTTCATAGAAATACTTTAAGAGTTAATTGATACCGTGCAGCTATTCTATAGAACCTTTTCTTCATAAGAATGGAAGAGTCTAAACATTTTATGATTGGATTTTTTTTTATCATCCCACATGAATAATTAAATTATGCAATTCGTTTCATTAAAAATACCATAAAAAATCCAAATCGTGAGATGTTTAAACATCACTTCTAAAAATTGATATATATTTGAGAATTTTTCAGGCTCTTTTTTTTAATGTCAATGTCGCATTTCACATGACTATTTTTATACAATTTTCTTTTGATTTTCCAAATTCCAAACTGTTAAAATTTTACACTTTGTTTTATAAAAGTTGGTCAAGAACATCTTGTTTGTAAGCTTAAAAAATCATTGTATGGGTTAAAACAGGGTCCAAGACAATAGTACTCCAAAATTAGTGAGTACTTTTTGAATGGTGGATTTAAAAGAAATCTTTATCATCCTGATCTTTATGTCAAAAATTGCAATGGTGATATTATAATGGTTGTCCTATTCTATATGTAGATGACTTAATCATTACATGAAGCAATTTAAGTCAGGTATATGACTTCAAGAGGCAGCGCATTACAAGAAGCAATTTAAGTCAGGTATATGATTTCAAGAAACAGCTAAAGAAGGCTTTTGATATCACAGACTTGGGGAGGCAGCTAAAGAAGGCTTAAGTTAGGTATATGATTTCAAGAAGCAGCTAAAAAAAGCTTTTGATATCACAGACTTGGGGAGGCAGCTAAAGAAGGCTTTTGATATCATAGACTTGGGGTTATTACATTATTTTCTTGGCATCCAGATTTTGCAAGAAAAAGATAGAATTCTTCTATCACAACTAAAATATGCACTTGATTTGTTGAATAAGTTCAAAATGAAGAATTGTAAGTTAGCTCCAACTCCAATTGATGCAGGGACCAAGTTAAAAAGCAACTTTATTGCTGAAAATTTGATGACATACTATATAGACACTTGATTGGAAGTTTTCTTTCAGATATTGCATATCAATATGGTGGTAATGTTCAACTTGCAAGTTTGTTTTATCTAACAACCACTAGACCAAATATTGCGTATTAATATGGTGGTAATGTAATGTTCAACTTGCAGTATATAAAGACTCTGATTGGGCATGTATTCTTGCTGAATTGAATGATATAGAGACTCTAATTGGGCATGTATTCTTGCTGAATTGAATCATCCTCAATCATAAGCTACAACTATTTATTGTGATAATAAAAACACAATACCATTAACAAAGAATCTAGTTTTTCATGCAAGGATGAACATATTGAAATCCATCATCATGTTGCTAAACCTTTGAGTAGTATAAAGTTTGTAAAGTTTAGAAGCATTATATGACTTAAAGAAGTATCCTCTTAATAAGTGTACGTTAATCCTAATAAACATTAAGAAGGAGTGTTAAAACGTAGATTAATTAAGTTGTAATGTTTATTAGTGAAAGCTGTGAAAAGGCATATAGAAGCTAAATTAAATATGGTAGTTGGTAATGTATGTTAATCCTACATTAAAGAGGAGTGTTAAAACATAAATTAATTAAGTTGTAATGTTAAACCACAGTTAACTCTAGTGGCTTCTAGATAGACCTGTTGCATGTAAAATTTTCTATAAATTTTGACATCAATAGAACCCATTCCGCATTGTTTCAATTTCAATTTCAATTCAATTGAGTAGTGTATTCATTTCCCTTCTCTGTATGGTTTTGATTTTGTGTTTTGCTCTCTTCACAATGAGCCGTCAGTGACATTTCTTCCTTCTTTCATGAGGTTGTACAAGGTTGTACCAGAGAATTGACAGCAACAACTTTTGAAAAAAATTCTCCACACTTTCTTTCATTTCATGACTTCCAAGAAATTCTCCACACTTTCTTTCATTTCATGAATTCCAGCGGATTTCTCCTTTCACAGTCTTTCAGTGCATCTCATGATTTCTACGGATGGGAGAATCGTACACGGCATTTTCTGACAGGGGAAGACTACCGACTTTATTGTGGACAACCACCGACCAACACGTCTCTGAACGTGAATGGATATGGACGAACCTTCATATATTCAACTTTTAGAAAGTGTTGATTCTTCCTCGCACTATAAATTTAATATGAAAGATTACTGATATTAAATGATCATAAGAGATGATATTTTACCAAATTGATGACGACGACTTAAATTTATTTTTATTATTATATTAAAAGTAACCATATTTCCATGAAGATTCCGATCTTATTTTACTCAATTGAAAATTATGATGAATAACACTCAGTTTTTTAGTGGAAGTTAATAATCTTTATCTATTAAATTTTTAAATATCAATATATATTTTATTATGATTATTTAAATTTTTAAATATTAATATATATTTTATTATAAATATTTATATTTTTTTCTATAGAAAAAAAGTTTTTTATATTCATAAAATATACATGCTTCAAACTTACTAAACTATTTTAAGACGTTTTCATCTTGATAGTAACAAAAAAAGATGTGTAACTACAACTTCCTTTATGTTCTATTAGGTAACAAAACATTCAATACTTTTTGGGTTTTCTTTATATATTTTTCAACTTTTCCTTAGAAGAGTTACAACCTAAATTCCATTGCTTATGTTTCAATGCCTTCAAAGTATTTGTAGTATCCAAAGGTTTCTTTTTGTAGTTGTAGAGCTTCTTTCAAGAGTTCATTTGCTTTTATATTTAGTTCTTTCAGAACATGTTGAAAATAAAACCATTCAAAGGATTGGAAGGAAAGTCTTATGTCTCGTGTAATATTGGCCAAGTTGATATTCTGAATAGAGAGTTTTCTTTTTTCCACTCGATCACTAGTTTAGAGTCTCCCGTGACCTGAAGCTTCCTTATGTCCTTTTGTTTTGTTGTCTCTAAGAGGGTCCATAATGTTGGAAATAATGCTTCCATTAATGCATTGGTGAGTTTAGAGAGTTGGTTTAAGATTTGTTAGAGATTGTTGAGAGATTCTCTCAACAATTATTCCCCTATTTGGAATTAGTTAGATCTGACTCCAACTATAAATTCATGTATTGTAATTTGATTTAGTGTAATACTAATACATATATTATTTTGTTTTTGTAATTTGTGCTATGTCTATGCTCACAAATTTTAATTTGGTATCAGAACTTGGACTGGCTTAAATCCCTCACGGGATGGCCAGGAAGATGTGAAAGAGATGTGAGCGTTGATAAGTGGAGTTGAGTGTTCTAGTTTCTGTGTGTATGTTTGAGAGTGTTAATTCTACTAAGAAAGGCGTTGCATAAGAGAGAGCTACGACATTTTTTTTTGTTGAGAGAGCCGTCATCTACTGTGTGTATATCATTAGAGAAGGAACCGCTACGTGGAGAGTTTTGATTTATTCTAGATCACAATTTATCTAGCCCATGCTCAAATCCAACGACAGCCTACCCGATGTGCATGGAAATCAAGGCAGTTAGGATCGAGGAGGCTCATGGATTGGTGCAAGCCACAATTTTTGGATCAGTGCGCGATTTCAACAGTCTCTCATATTTTTTTACTTTGCTTCACTCACCCACTCGAGGGATAGATTCTGATCAATATATACAACATGTGGTCATTCAGACCATTCAGACAACGTTTAGCATAAGTAGAATCAGAACTAATATTGATTTCTTTAGTAACATATTATTTTTAAGCACTATCTGTTTGTAAAAATATATTATGAAGAACGAATGATCTAAATTGGTGGTTGTTAATACCAATTTGGTTATGCATACATTCAGCTGGGGTTCTTGTTATCCTTCAGTGCTTCAAGAGCATTAGTTACATGTTTATCCTTGTGTATATTGTTGTAGATGTGTTTAAAGAAGGTCCGTTGTATGATTGACTACTGAATATATCCAGTATCCAGATCACTTTCCTATATAAAAGTCCAAATTTTCTCTTTGGGGGGATTTCACAGATGGTAGTGTATCCATAGGATGATTCAATATCGAGATTGTCCTTCGAGAGGTCAAGAAGCGTCAGTTCTACAAGTACGTCAATGATGGTTTGAAGTAGTTGTACTTTAAATGGATCAAGTGGTAGCTCGAAAGTGTGGATAATAAAAGAACGAAAATCGGGAGATTGCAGAGTGGGTAGAGTTGCTAATGAAGACCAACGAGACAAAAAAAATAAAAATGAGACCAAGATTTTTATTGTAATTTGTATTGCAAGTTTTTTGTAATGTAAGCATTAAGGGGGGTTGTTGGAAATAATGCTTCCATTAATGCATTGGTGAGTTTAGAGAGTTGTTTTAAGATTTGTTAGAGATTGTTGAGAGATTCTCTCAACAACTATTCCCCTATTTGGAATTAGTTGAATCTGACTCCAACAATATATTCATGTTTTGTAATTTAATTTAGTGTAATAGTAATACATATATTATTTTGTTTGTGTAATTTGTGCTATGTCTATGCTCACAAATTTTAATTCATAAAGCTATGAGTTTGGCTTTATTGTTGGAGCCCCCTCCTAGTGCATACCTGATGTTAAAGTAATGATTCTAGTTTAAGAATAATACCACACCAACTCCAATAGAGGGAGGGTGTCTTTGGCTAGCTCCGTCAAAGTATCCCCACGAGATGGAGTAATCAAGAACAGGGAAGGAGGGAACCTGTTGTTTCAGATTTTTCTGATTGACTTTGGTTTCTATTGCCCGTGCTAATGTTAAGTTTGTAATGACTTATTGCGTCATCTATTTATCTTTGAAGAGTGTTGCATTGTGATCCCACCATAAATTTGCTACCATGATGCATGGTAGTCTTGCATACAAATTTAGCGATGTGTCCTGCATCTAGAGCTTGTAGCATTACTCGAGAGATAGATTACTCCAATATGTGATTGCCTTTAGCTTTTGTTTTAAATCCAAGGCAACCTGACCTACAAAGGGGAATGAAACAAATAGATGAGATGCAGTTTCAGAGTGTTCCTTTTTTCTAGATTATCCCAGGTCAATAGTTTATTGGACAAGGCTAACCACATTAGGAGTTTACAGTGCAAAGGGGCCTTGGATTTCCATAAAGTCTTCGACCACCATTATGGTTGGACATTTTGCCTTTCTTCGAGGCTTTGTATCTTAATTTGCTGTGAAGGAACCGTCTCTCATTGTGGGACCAACATAAGGAGTCTTCATCATCTTGGGAGAGCATGACTAGATTTTCGCATAATCATGATAGAAAAGTGTTCCATTCACCTTGAAAGACTTTCGAAAGACCTAAGGAAGTCATGTCTTTCCAATCGACTTGTCTTTGAGGCTAAGGGAACCCAATGCACACACCATGGAGAGAGTGTATGTTGTTGGTCAGTAAGGATTGGATGAGGGGCTGAGAGAGTTTGAAGTTGTTTTACTCCCAACCAAGGGTCTTCTCCCACTCTAATCTCTTTTCCTTCTCCAATTTTCATTATTTATGTTAATGATATAAAATGGACATTATTTATATTAATGATATATATTATTTATATTAATACAAACATTTGTGATATTAAATAAATATATAAAATGGACATTATTTTAACTAACTACATATACATATCCATAGTTTTTTGTTATTTTAGAAGAGAAATATTGACCAATTACACTGGATTAACGAAAAGGAAAAGGGTTTATGTTTGATAACTGCATTAACGCCTTTGCATCTCATAAAATCACAAAGCCCACTAACGAAGATTGGACCAAATTTGATTAGTTTACTATGAAAGTGGGGAACATCAATCACCAATAATTAGTTTACTATAGAAAGGTGTATATCTATTGGTAATGGGCACGATTAATGACCTTTTAATTTAAAATTCTAATCCGATGGTTAACAATTGAAGATGTTGGCAAATTCTTAGTCGTCCTCCCAAATCAATGAATGTGATTTACTCTTCATAACTTCCTTGTATTTTTCAATGCATCCGTTAACTGTTCATGTTTCATATTTGATGGCTGGCAAACCCACCAAGCATTTCATTTTCAAGCGTATATATCTTTCGACGTTCTCAACCACGAGTTAGCGGCTGTGCTAGTATAATAATGAAGAACGTGATCACAAAGACACGGGGCCACAGAACCATATCGAAGTAACAGCCCTACGGTGTATAACTGTGCATTAACCAGGAGTGAAGGATTTGTTTTAATATATATATACATATATACATATATATATATATATATATATATATATATATGCACAATATCCTCTCTAGGGTTTTAAGCATAATTTATGCAGGCTCCTCAGACTCTTAATCCATCCTCTTCGCCTGCAATTAACCATCCTTCACTTTTCTATTTACCAATTGGCAATGGCGGCATCCTCCTCCAACGCTGCAGATTCCAACAACAATCAGTGGTACGAGGTATTCCTGAACAATCGCGGCGTTGATGTGAAGAAAAGCTTCGCCAGGTCTCTCTACCTTCGCCTTCACCAAAAAGGTTTGAGGGCCTTTCTGGATCAAGATGAATTGCAACCGGGGTACAATTTTCTTTTACAAATAACAGATGTTATTAGAACCGCCTCCACCCATGTGGCGATCTTCTGCCCCCGATATGCTGAATCATATTGGTGCCTCATGCTGATGTTGGAGTCAAAGACTCCTATTATTCCAGTGTTTTACCGTGTCACACCAGCCGAGGTTCGACGAACGCAGGTCAACTTTAGAAACTATTCTCAAGCCCTACAAAACAAGAAATAAGCACCGGGCAGCTTTTGCTGGTAAGCAACGCCGTTGCAGTTGCTTCTGGGGACAACTCGGCCAGGATCAATGTGGACCACCGGGGAAACATTAATTTGCCATCACAAAAAGAGCTTTTTGCCGCCGTAGTTAGTGCTTCCAGGAAATCGCAGAGATTGCTCCAGTAGCTTTATAGTTTAGAAGACTACTCTGACTCTAGCGACCTCGATGTTCCAGCAATTGATCTGTTTAAAATGGAGGCGCAAATGATGCTAAGCAAAGTAGGTATTTTTTACTCAAGACGCATTTCACAGGTATAATCAAATATCAAACGTAGAACACTAAATGTAGATGTGACGGGTCTATGCACAGATAGACCGTCAAATTTCTTATTACCAACAATTCAAATAGAAATTAATAGACTTTCTTTTCCTTTCGTGGATAAGGGGCAGATGAAACAAGAAATCTGTTGGACTTTCGAGAAACAGATAGCAAATACAAAGCTAAAAATTGAAGGATGACTTCAGTTTCTCAACCTGAGAAGATGAAATTGAGAAAGAAATATACGGTATCTGGGTAGCAGGCTAGCTTTTCCTACTATGAAGAAAATATCTTAGTTGATGATCATTGTTAGAGTAAGTCTGGGCCACTAAAGATTAATTCGTTTTCTGTTTAAGGGAGCATTAAGCACTTGCCTGTACAGTATTAAATGTTCTATGTTGAGGTGTGTATTATTACTACACAGCCTAATATGATAGCATTCTTAGTACTTAGTGCTTTCCCTTACTTTTTAGGTAATTGCTAAAATTTTTATTTCTAAATATATATTCAATGTTTCACTTTGTAATTAATTATGTTTCACTTTGTAATTAATTGTTAAAGTTATTAGTAAAAAAATATAAAAAATTTGTAATTAATTCTTAATGTTTGCCAAATAAATGGGTGTATGATAATTGTATTTATTATTTAATCTTTGTTTGCCACTTAGGATTGTTATGTAATTTGGAAATTTGAATTTGAAACTTTTTATATAGGAGAATATGGTAATATTTTTTATTTTTTTTAAATAGTTTATGTTTTGGTTTTAATTTACATTAGATAATGGATAAAGGAAAAAAATCAAACAATTAAATTTAAGTCTTTTAAATGAATATTATTATATTTTAATTGTTAATTATTGATGATGATATTTTATGATAAAATTGTATTGGAAATTTTAAGAAAATATGATAATATGTAGATGATTATGTAAACATGATATTAACAACTCAATTAAACTCACTTTGGATGAAAATTATGATAAAATGTGTTTTTAATATTTTTTCATTTTATTAGACAGGTTTTGGATATTATTTTCATGTCAATTTTGCCTGAAATACAATTAGAAATTGTTAGAATTACATAAAAATACAATTAGAAATTGTTAGAATTACATAACTGTAATTTATCAATAATTATATGGCACTGAAAACAATTTCACCAATAATTATATTGCTAGATTTCACTGATAATTACAATAAGGATCAAACTTTTCTTCCTCAAATATTAGATTCTCATATCCACTTCTACTAGGGTTGCCTCATAGGCAAGGAGGAAATTGCCAATGTTATTAGAGTTGTAGGAAGGGAAATTTGAGGGGTTTCTTGGACCAGAGAGAGTATAGGTCATTGTGGGATCTCTATATAGGTGTGTAGTTTCTCCCCCAAATATAGGTATATCAATGTTTCCCTTATATTATCGTACACAATCCCTTATATCGATTGAATGTTGACATAAGATAAATTTGAGTAAAACATAAACTAAAGGAATCTCAAAAAAATTAACTGAAAGAGCGGGAATTTGAAATTCCATGCCTGTCATTGATAATTTCAACCATCTGAATATCATAGTTAATTTCGAGAGATACCATACAAGAGCACTTTGATTTTTTATTATTAGGAGTAGGCTAACTCGGGAGCAATCTTCCCTCCCGAGTGTCCTTACTCCGCCAGGTATCTTTCTGACGACCCCCTGTTCGTGTTGTGGGACTATCCCCTAAACATTGCCAACATTTTGTAGCATGAGAGACTTGACGTAGATGAAGTGTTATGAATTCACCTACAATTAAATCGAGCTTAATTACCACCCATCGTCGTCAAAGAGACTTGACATAGATGAAGTGTTATGAATTTATTACAACTAAACTGAGCTACCAACCAATCGTTGAGAATAACTAAGCCAACGTAGAAGCATGAGATCAGACTTTGAAGAAGTGCAACGCAGAAGGGGTAAATTTTTCTTGTCTCGGATCTTACCAACTCTATTGCTACTTTCAGAAGAAGATCCATGCTCATTTACCAAAATTTATATCACCAGATGAATCGTTGGATAGAAGTCTCGAGTCACTCACGACT
>ML782202.1:455058-479005 GCA_009831015.1 Picea engelmannii
GATAATTATCATTATGATTAAGGATGGAAATACAAATTTTAAATGAAAATATATCTATAAAAAAAAATAAAATATATAATATTTTTAATAATTATAAATTTATAAACATTATTGATAATTATCATTATGATTAAAGATGGAAATACAAATTTTAAATGAAAATATATCTAATTGTATTTGTTTTATTTTAGATGAAATTTATTATAAATATTTTTAATTTATTATATTATATTTTATTTTTTATCTTTTTGTTAATTAGAAATTTATAAATATTATATTCATAATTAATTTTTTTTACAAGAAAGTGGAATTTATATTAGAGGAGTGGTATGACCACTGTGAAAACATCTACAAAATTCAAACATGCATCCTGTGCATGAGTTTCAAGATTACATATATATTTGCCCTGATACAAAGCCTCGAAATTCCCATTTTGTCCTAGAAACAAAAACTTGGCTACTAACAAGCTAAAGACGTGTTTATAGTGTATCTGCCTGATGATAAAAAAAGGGCTAAATTTCTTCTTACAGTGAATCTACAAGAGAACCAAAAGAGGGCCATTTCCATTAGTGAAGAACATAAATAAACCTGCTAATCTGGATTTGAGGGTCCTTCATTTAGCGGAGCTTTCATCCTTGTGTCAGTCTGGAGGGTCGGCCTGGTGGCTTGAAGCTCTAGCTTTTCCAGTCTTGCTTCCAATTCAACATTTTTTCCATTGACCTTCTGTATCGTGTACGTGAGGGCTTCTACCGCTTCCTCTATGAGCTGAATTAAATATTCCTCGAGCATCTTGAATCGTCGGCCACCTTCCCCATCCAGTAAGAGGAGAAAACCCCTATGTGCGCTGAGAGTTCACTTCATATTATGTATTTCCTGTTCCAGAGGAGAGGGGTTAGGGGGAGCAACAGAGTTGGATTTGGAGGCCATTGGGCGGGTTGGGGGATAAACTGAAAGAGAATGCAAGGCGAGGGACCAGACGAGACGAGCAAGACAATCACCAGACGAGACGAGCAAGACAATCACTAGACAAGCAAGACAAACAATAATTAGACAAGCAGGACAGACAATCACCATAGGAATTGAACTGCAAGCAACTGCCCCCCTTGATTTCTCTGCGTCGCGAGCGTGCGACACCATGATTCAGAGGGACCTCGCTCAAGAACTATGCGGGAGGGGGATGGGCTCTGTACAGAACAACATGAGGGACGTGAGGGCAGGTTCATGCAGGAGGGAGTGAAAAGATGCAAGTTGGGGAATGAAGTACCAGTGCATAGGGGAAGCGTTGGACCGGTGTGAAGGGGAGGGGCTGCCACGCGTCAGGGCACGAGGAGGATTCGAGTGCCACTTGCCTCAAAATTCCCAGCTGACCACCCGCCACGTGCTGCTACGGAAAGGGGGTGAAAGATAGGGTCCCATTGAGGAAGATTTGACCCTTTCTCAAGGGGACGACTGCGTTTGCTCCCTGGTCTGCTTCACCATTCAAATGCTAGAGCACATGAAAAAATTCAATCTTTCAGAAGGAGTTAGAGAGCCTCTAGATTTTCTTGAAGATTTGCCAAAGTTTCATTTGGTTTGGCATCGAGTTGGTGACCATGACTTGGATTAGGATCTGAGAGTCTCTTATCACCATGATTTCATTGATGGCTAGCTTCCGGGCTTGGGTGAGTCCTTGCCAGAGACTCAAAGCTTATGCTATGTTATTGGTTTCTTGCCCTAATCCCCAAGAGTAGACTAGTTCTCGAATTTCATCGGGGTCATAGATAACCCCTGTCTCTCTTGCCACCCTTGGGTTTCCTTTCAAAGCTCTGTCAAAGAAGATGAAGTTTTTGTGATGAATGCATCTCCAGTCTTCGAACTTCGCTTACTTCATATGCAGTTCCCAGGGTTCATAGAGCTTGGGGGAAGGGGGGGGGGGNACTTTAGATATGGAGTGAGACTATGAATCCAGGCTTCTTCAGAGGGGGAGAGAGGCTGAGTGTTTGTATTTGACCAGAGAAAGGAGAGGCAGTCACCCAGGAGGGCCTTGGCTTTAACAACAACAAGGGTGGGGGTGGAGGTCAGGTTTATGAAAGTTCAGGCATTTCTTTTGAGCCAAATTTTCTCAAGGATAAATTTAGGGAGGGATAGCCAGCAAGACTTAAGTTGATCATTGGAATTGAGTGGAAAGGCGCATAAAGTGGTCCAGTTTCTTAGTAGGGAAGGGATATCTGGGGGAAGATGAATTGTCCGGGCCCACTCTGATAGGGCAGAGCTCCAAACTTCTTTTGCGAAGGGGCAGTTAAGGAGCATATGGTCGGATGATTCTTCATGGGAGCAACAGAGAGGGCATCTCGAGGGACCTTCCCAGCCTTTCCTCCTAAGATTATTACCGGTCAAGATACTATTATGTGCTAAAGTCCAAATGAAGAAATCCACTTTGGGTAGACTTTTGACTTGCCAGATTTCTTTCCATAATGCCGGGTCTCTTGGAGCCTGTGGCGCTGCATTGAGGAATTTGTAGCCAGCTGCGACTGTATAGTTTCCTGACTAGGTACCCCAGCCTCATTGGTCTCTAATTCTTTTGGAGATTGGGGATTTCCCTCAAAGCAAAGTAATCAAAAGCTCTTTTTCTCCATGAAGCTGGGTAGGGCAATCAGGGAAGTTCCAATTCGCCCAGTGTTTGGTTCTGTCATTTTACCAGTGGGAAATATCCTAGAGGGTGCTGATGTTTTGAGCTTTTAGGGAGGATTTTAGGAGTGTCGTGCCTGGGATAATATCAGTCGGGGGGTCCCCCATTATGGAGTCTTCCCAGATTCAGATTTTCTTCCCATTTCCTGGAATCCAAGTAAGAGAAGGAACAAAGAAGGTATGCGCTTTTGAGCAGACAGAGAAGATCGGGGAGCCATGAATAGTTTTAGGGTGTGAGTCGAGACAACGGTGTCTCGATCCAATAAAATATTTCTTCCAAATAACTATTTTGCACTAAGAGCTCCTCCCTGATACTGCATTCCAAAGCAGTTTCACTCCTAGGGCCAAGTTTTGAGTGTGGAGATAAAGGAGCTGAAGGTCGCCTTCGTGGATGGGTCAAAATATTTTCCCCCAACTGACCAGTGGGAGCTTGTTGTCATTATTTTTCCCTCCTTTCTAGAGAAATTGATGCAGCAAGGCTTTGATTCTGGTGATAATGCCTTTTCAGTGTATAGTTCCAGCCATAGATTTGGCTCTTCCTGTAATTGATTTTTCTCCCCGAAATGGCTTGGTACTTCTCTAGCTCAGATTTGAATTTGCTGGATGATCTGTTGCTTGCGCTTCCAAGAAGGATGGTGTCATCTGTGAACTGAGCGTGATTGATGTCCCCAATCCCTCTGGAAATGTGTAGTCCCATTAGCTCTTGAAGATGCTGACTCTGCTCCAGTTGGAAGCTCAACACCGATGCCTGAATGGAATAGAGGAGCAGGGAAAGAGGGAATCCTTTCCGTAAACGTTTAGTGGCTTGAAAGAAACCAGCTGCTCGACCATTGACTAGTGGTGCTATCTGTAATGTCCCCACTTTGGGACATCATCACAGTGTAGAGATTTATGATGACCAGAGTAGCCAGATGGGTGTTATAGCGAGTACAGGGGTTATTGAGAGGCATTGTGGGGTCCATATTGCATTTCTCATCATATTCCATCATTATGAGCCATCCCGCATAGGTTGGCTCTGGTTCCATGGTATTCCGACAATTTCCATGATTTTGACTATTTTGAGCTATAAGTTAATGGAATCACTGAAGAGGTCATTTTGGACACATTGCTTGGAGGAACCTCTCAGTGTAATAGCTCATTGGAATCGGGAGAAGCAACACTATAGGATGGGATGGTGAGAATTTAATTTCAGTGGCAAGGGAAGCCACAAGGAGAGATAAGGATCTTTTCAGAGGTAAAAAGGTTAATTAATTAATTAAAGTGATTTAATTAATTAATTAAATATTAATAAAATGAAAGTCACTTTGGAGGGACAAGGTGAGCCAAAANGGAGGTTTTGAGGGTTTTGACTTAACAAACCATAGAGGACGATTTGGTGGTGAAAGATTCCACCTAGCTTGTCCCAAGCTTGGTCTCGGAGATGCAATACGCTCCCACACCATTCTAGTTCCATATCTACTCAGTTGCAGGGGGATTCTACATCAATTACATGTGCAGATAGAGAGATGGCGCACCAGTTGAGGGTTTCCAGTAAGAAGGGCACACCATCCATTGAGAGAGGATTCATTCTAGATGAGGAGAAGAGATTTTGGGAATTCCAGGTATTGTGTTTTCCTTGCAGGTGTCTTGGCATCATTCTTGGTTGTTTCCAGAGGCATTTCAATGAAGGGTTTATTTGTATTGAGATTGGGACAATTTCCCAAGAGGAGGGCGCACCATTTCTTGGAGGGTGGCTAGATCCAAGGGTCTAGCAGCTCCTTTGATGATTTGGGCACTCGAGTTTCCATTGCAGTGTCCCGATCTATCATTCTAGCCGATTTGTGGAGACATTGGAGGTCTCTAGGAGAGAGGCCAGATTATTAGGGTTTCAACCATCCAGGAGGGCGCACCATACATTGGAGGAGATTCAGATCCACAGGGTTTGAGAGGGATCTTGGAAATTCAGGCACCTGGGTTGTTCTTTCCATCACCCAATCTACTGTTTGACATCTTTATTGGGGTGATTGGACACATTAGGCAACAGAGATTCAACATTCCAACAGGACGTGACATCTTCTAGTGGGGCTTTGACACTTGATATGACCCAGATCTATCTTGGCATTGGTCTTCATCTCTTATCTAGCCTTTGGAGGCTTATTTTGTATTACCGAGAGATTTGTGTAGCAGCTTTATTGTATATTTTCTTAGCCATTTGTTGAGCATTCCAGATCGACATCTTCATTGTAGCAGGTTTCTCTATTTCATGAATAAAAGAAGATTTGAGATGTTTTGTCTTGTCTATCATATTGCATATGGTTGAGGTATGTCCATGATTGCATATTCTTGTTTATTGATGCAAACACTCATATAAACACATTAGTAAACCCTAAGGCCAAAATCAAGAGGCCATTCTGCAAGTAACACATGTAAACAAGTAGATCAGCCAAATGTTTGACAAAATACCTCACCCAACAAAAGTTTTAAAAGACACCAAAACCGTGATGATCCTAACATAATGGCTTGGGATCATTACAATGGTATCATAGCTTATATTCCTGCCAGCCTTGGGAATTAACACATGCATGCAGAGACATAGAGGGTTCTTCCATAAGAGGAGATGGATATTGTGGATTTTACTAGAGAGGTTGTAAATAGTAGATGGGAAAACTACGACGACCTTAAAGAGGAAACTAGGTCCCTAATAGCCTTCCAACAGTATTTATCCTTGAAATATCCTAGGTGGAGCAAAGATGAGATTACATTCTAGGTAAAACGAGCAGAGGAATACATGGCCACAACAACTAGATGGAGGGAAGCACAGAGAAACCCCTCACCCATTAGGAGCACACAACCTTGCTACAGTTGCAAGGTGCCTTGGGAACTAGATCATAGGTGTAGGGGTAAGGATCAGAAGCACACTATTGAGGCACACTATGACAAGGAGGATGAGATGTGTGTGGATGGAGCGATAGATGTTGATTCACAACAATCTGATGAAGACAGTGATTCTTGCACAGAGGCTAGTGATAGTGACTCTACGTTAGAGGCTAGTGATGGTGACTCTTGCACAGAGGCTAGTGATGCTTTCACGCTTGAGGAGGATAGTGACCCTTGCACATTGGATAGACAGTTGGGTGGACAGGATGATAACACAAGTACTTTAGAAAACATATCACATAGTTTTAATGACCTTACACCCCAGCAGAGTGGTGACACTAGTGAGGATTCACACGTGTTAGCACCTAGAGATGATGAGCTTCCTTTGATGGTCGTGACACATCTATCGTCTTTTCAGACATCCATGATAGCCACGTCACAGGAGGATATCAGTAGAATGTCAGATATGATGGAGGAGCCTTGTGTGAGGGATGCACACCATGGACACCTAGATCCATAGATCTAGGAGGAGACACAGGACGTGTAGATAGTTGATCCTACACTTACAGGTCAGCATGAGGAGATTGAGTCACATCTTTTGGAGACTCCATTAGTTGAGTAGATTGTGGATGCTGACAGGTTGATGGAGAACTTACTTCCAGGATCGGCATGCATTGATGAAGATGCACTCTTTAGCAGTTAGGATGACCATAGCATGTGTCTGGATACATGGGATCCAGGTGCAGATGATAGTAGCAGGTTGAGTGCACAGGAGGATACAGATGCCCATACAAAATACAGTGTGATTTAGAGGGAGATAACATCTAGTGATTGGGTGTAGTGGCAAACAGGAGTACCCAGCAACATAGTAGACAATGTACAGTTCAGGACGTTATCTTATGCAGAGGGTGTTTTTGGGGATTCCAAAGTTGATACTAGCAGGATTGACACTAGCAGTGAGGGGTCAGAGATGGCACCTCAACATGACCATGATCAGGAGTCACACAACTTAGCAACATATTTGAGAGTTAGTGAGGCTATGATCATGGAAACCACTAGACGTATTGATGACATGCATGTAGTGATGGAAGATTATTGTTGGAGAGCATCAATGGCACATGGTAGTTCAGATGAGGGGATTGCCATGGATGATTTTCATACTCTCAGGGAGAGAGTATTTGTGATGAGGACCAACTACCATCAGTTGTTGGCTAACAGAGATTACCTGTTGAGGGTTGGTGAGATGTATCATGAGGCTCTGAGGGAGCAGGAGTTGGATATGGACCGACTCACTCAAGAGTTGGAGAGAACTCGAGGATTCTTGAGAGGCACACAGACAACCCTTCAAGAATCAGAGTCCAGATCAGAGGAGCTCCTTGAGGAGATTCGTCAGAGGTCCACTTCACCTATCATGGTGGACACCCCAATGTATCATTCAATCATGTTGCTAGAGGATGTTGGTGATATAGCAGAGGAGCCCCAGTTGATGGAGGACACTTCCATTTTTGTTCTGAGAGAGGTTGAACTCCATGTAGAGGTTGATCCAAAAGTATGATCCAGATCTATGATGCAACATGAGTCTGCGGGAGATGACATGAGTATGCTGGAGCATACGATGATGAGTGATAGCTCACAGATTCATGCCGAGATGTATGGTGTCATTCAGAGGGGTATAGTGCCTTGCAGGGAGGAGACACACTTAGGGAAGTATGCAAATGCCACTCAATTGCAACAACACATAGTTGTGGGGGATCACCTTCACCATTTCAATAGTTGCATGGGAAATGAGAGATGGAGGTTGGTTGACTAGTAGTCGGAGGGGTTACTTTCGGTTGTACTGGATGGTTGGGATTCGATGATGACCATAGGAGAGAATCTATCATGGATACTGATGGATGAGCTTCTGGTTGAATCCTTGGGATTGACCAAAGCATGTGACACCTCCTAGTCCTACAGTCAGCTGTAGATGTTTCTATTAGCCTGTCCTGACACTTTTATCATAGGCAACAACATGAGGAGGGATAGGCCATGGCTGAGGGCATGGAGAGTGAGTAGGCGGAGACTACATGACAGGAGTAATTTTACGGCATACAACAGGTCAAAGGTGGACTGTGTTAGAAAGACAATTGAGACTTGGTGCGTGATGGTGAGCATCATAGACTAGGTGACGACATATGAGGACAGAGGGCTTCTTCCATTGATCAGTCCGACACAGGAGAAACTAGGGAGACTTGAAGTGATAAACTTCCAAGTTTTCCATGGGATCTGGGAGTTCACTTGGTTAGAAGGATGTTTCACTACATGACGACCCCGGTTGCGCCAGAGAGACACACACTCCACCTTGGGTTGGTTTGGAGTGGGCCTGCAGGTACTTGTCCTATGGGGCGAGACCTTTCCTCCCTCTTGATCATCATGATAGGGCATGGAGATGTTTGGACAAGTACTTCTTCTACAGAGGTGTCTTTACTGATACAGTTTCTGGAAAATAGTTCCAATGGTCACAGGTATTTTAGTTGGAGGACCCAGGAAAGGAGGATTCAGGATGTATGCAAGGGGCAAACAGTCATGGTCAGAGTAGTGCAGGGCAACAAGGTGATCTTTGATAGAGGTTAGCATGGGACCCAGGAATTGCAGGATTGAGCATTTCACTGATTGACAGGGGAGAGTGGACCATTGCAGGGAAAAGTTATTCTAACTTTCCATTGAGCTTCAGTGTTGAGAGGAGCACATTGCTTGCAGGTGTCTCATGGAGGACTCGCAACACCTCGTTCGGGCATCAACACGAGAAATTGTTGGAGGCCGTATAGATCTGCGTAGAGACTTGGAGTATGGATTCGTTTCGATATGAGGTCACGTGTCATAGGCAGGAGACTCCCGAAGTTGGTTTATTTAAGGGTTATGCTTCCCAGAGGCTAGCAGGTCATGACTTGAAATGAGACCTAGGGGGAAGAGGGTATGAGTGTTCATCTTTGGATGGGTTCTACTGTGTATCCCACAGGTGGACATGGGATCCTGGTATTTTATTTGAGGGGATTTGGTTATTTCTTGAGGGAAAGAAATTTTCTAGTAGGGAGGACTGTAATGTCCCCACTTTGGGACATCATCATAGTGCAGAGATTTATGTGACCAGAGTAGCCAGATGGGTGTTATAGAGAGTACAAGGGTTATTGAGAGGCATTGTGGGGTCCATCTTGCATTTCTAATAATATTCCATTACTATGAGCCATTCTGCACAGGTTGGCTTTGGTTCTGTGGCATTCTGACTATTTCCATGATTTTGACTATTTTGAGCTATAAGTTAATGGAATTCATTGAAGAGGTCATTTTGGGAACATTGCTTGGAGGAACCTTTGAGTTTAATAGCTCATTGGAATCGGGAGAAGAAAAACTACAGGATGGGATGGTGAGATGTGACTTTCAGTGGCCAGGGAAGCCACAAGGAGAGATAAGGATATTTTCAGAGGTAAAAAGGTTAATTAATTAATTAAAGTGATTTAATTAATTAATTAAATATTAATAAAATGAAAGTCACTTTGGAGGGACAAGTTGAACCAAAAAGTATAAAGGAAAGGCAAGGGCCTCTACTCATTTAATTCATGTATGATCATATGTTGATATCTGTCTTGTAGCTAGTGAGCCCAACATTGGGGGTTTTGAGGGTTTTGACTTAACAAACCTTAGAGGAAGATTCGATGGTGAAAGATTCCACCTAGCTTGTCCAAAGCTTGGTCTCGGAGATGCAATATGCTCCCACACCATTCTAGTTTCAGATCTACTCAGTTGCAAGGGGATTCTACATCAGTTACATGTGCAGATAGAGAGAGGGCGCACCAGTTGAGGGTTTCCAGCAAGAACTGTGCCATCCATTGAGGGAGGATTCATTCTAGCTGAGGAGAAGATATTTCGGGAATTCTAGGTATTTGGTTTTCCTTGCAGATGTCTTGGCATCATTCTTGGTTGTTTTCGAAGGCATTTCAGCGGAGGGTTTATTTGTGTTGAGATTGGGATGATTTCCCAAGAGGAGGGCACACCATTTCTTGGAGGGTGGCTAGATCCAAGGGTATAGCAGGTCCTTTGATGATTTGAGCACTTGGGTTTCCATTGTAGCATCCCGATCTATCATTCTAGATGATTTGTGGAGCTATTGGAGGTCTCTAGTAGAGAGCTTGCATTATTAGGGTTTCAACCATCCAGGAGGGCGCACCACACATTGGAGGAGATTCAGATCCACAGGGTTTGAGAGGGATATTGGAGATTCAGGCACTTGGGTTGTTCTTCCCATCACCCGATCTACTGTTTGGCATCTTTCTTGGGGTGATTGGAGACATTTGGCAGCAGGGCCGAATTGTTGAGGAGATTCAACATTCCAACAGGACGTGAGATCTTCTAGTGGGGGTTGACACTTCATACATCCTAGATCTATCTTGGCATTGGTCTTCATCTCTTATCTAGCCTTTGCAGGATTATTTTGTATTACCAAGATATTTTTGTAGCAGCTCTATTGTCTATCTTCTTAGCCATCTGTTGAGCATTCTAGATCGACATCTTCATTGTAGCAGGTTTCTCTATTTCATGAATAAATGAAGATTTGAGATGTTTTGGCTTGTCTATCATATTTCATATTGTTGAGGTATGTCCATGATTGCATATTCTTGTTTATTTCTATAAACACTCATATAAACACATTAGTAAACCCTAAGGCTGAAATCAAGAGGCCATTTTGCAAGTAACACATGTAAACAAGTAGATCATCCAAATGTTTGATGAAATACCTCACCCAGAAAAAGTTTTAAAAGACACCAAAACTGTGATGATCCTAGCATAATGGCTTGGGATCATTACAGGGGTATCAGAGCTTAGATTCTTGCCAACAGTGGGAATTAACACATGCATGCAGAGCCATAGAGGGGTCTTCCATAATAGGAGATGGATATTTTGGATTTTACTAGAGAGGTTGTACATAGTAGATGGGAATACTACTATGACCTTAGTGAGGAAACTAGGGACCTAATAACCTTCCAACAATATTTATCCTTGAAATATCCTAGGTGGAGCAAAGATGAGATTACATTCTAGGTCAAACGAGTAGAGGAATACATGGCCACAACAACTAGATGGAGGGAAGCATAGAGAAACCCCACACCCATTAGGAGCACACAACTTTGCTACAGTTGCAAGGTGCCTTGGGAGCCAGATCATAGGTGTAGGGGTAAGGATCATAAGCACACTATTGAGGCACATTATGATATGTAGGATGATGTGTGTGTGGATGGAGTGATAGATGTTGATTTCAGAGTAGTCTGATGATGACAGTGACTCTTGCATAGAGGCTAGTGATAGTGACTCTAGCTCAGAGGCTAGTGATGGTGACTCTTGCACAGAGGCTAGTGATGCTTGCATGCTTGAGGAGGATAGTGACCCTTGCACATTGGATAGACAGTCAAGTGGACAAGATGATACCATGAGTACTTCAACAAACATATCACATGGTGTTGATGACCTTACACCCCAACAGAGTGGTGACACTAATGAGGATTCACACGTGTTATCACCTAGAGATGATGAGCTTCCTTTGATGGTCGCGACACATCTTTCATCTTTTCAAAAATCCATGATAGCCACATCACAGGAGGATATTAGTAGCATGTCAAATATGATGGAGGAGCCTTGTGTGAGGGGCGTACACCATGGACACCTGGATCCACAAATCCAGGGGGAGACACATGACGTGTGTGTAGTTGATCCTACACTTACAGGTCAACATGAGGAGATTGAGTCACATCTTTTGGAGACTCCATTAGTTGAGTAGATTATGGATGCTGCTAGGTTGATGGAGCACTTACTTCCAAGATCAGCCTGCATCAATGAGGATGCACGCTTTAGTAGTCAGGATGACCATAACATGTGTCTGGATCTAGGCACAGATGACAGTAGTAGGTTGAGTGCACAGGAGGATATGGCTGCCCATACAGGATACAGTGTGATTCAAGGGGAGATAACATCTAGTGATTGGGTGCAGTGGCATACAGGAGTACCAAGCAACATAGTAGACAGTGGACAGTTCAACATGTTATCTTATGCAGAGGGTGTGTTTGGGGATTCCATTGTTGACACTAGCAGGACCGACACTAGAAGTGAGGGGTTGGAGATGGCACCTCAGCATGACCATGATTAGGAGTCACACCACTTAGCAGCACAATTGAGAGTTAGTGAGGCTATGATCATGGAAACCACTAGACGTATTGATGACATGCATGCAGTAATGGCAAATTACTGTTGGAGAGCATCAGTGGCACATGGTAGTTCAGATGAGGGGATTGCCATGGATGATTTTCATACTCTCAGGGAGAGAGTATCTGTGATGAGGACCAACTATCATCATTTGTTGGCTAACAAAGATTAACTGTTGAGGCTTAGTGAGATGTATCATGAGGCTCTGAGGGAGTAGGAATTGGAGAGAACTCGAGGATTCTTGAGAGGCACATGGAAAACCCTTCAAGAATCAGAGTCTAGATTAGAGGAGCTCCTTGAGGAGATTTGTCAGAGGTCCACTTCACCTATCGTGGTGGACACCCCGATGTATCATTCAGTCATGTTGCTAGAGGATGTTGGTGATCTAGCAGAGGAGCCCCAGTTGATGGAGGACACTTCCATTTGTGTTCTGAGAGCAGTTGACCTCCTATAAAGGTTGATCCAGTAGTATGCTCCGGATCTATGATGCAGCATGAGTTTGCGGGAGACGACATGAGTATGCCAGAGAATACGATGATGAGGGATAACTCACAGAGTCATACCGAGATGTATGATGGCATTCAAAGGGGTATAGTTCCTTGCAGGGAGGAGACACACTTAGGGGAGTATGAAGATGTCACTCATTTGCAGCAGTACATAGTTGTGGGGGATCACCTTCACCATTTCAACAGTTGCATGGGAGATGAGAGATGGAGGTTGGTTGACCAACAGTTGGAGGGGTTACTTCCGGTTGTACTGGATGGTTGGGATTCGGTGATGACCACAAGAGAGCATCTATCATGGATACCAATGGACGAGCTTCTGGTCGAATCCTTTGGATTGACCAAAGCATGTGACACCTCCCAATCCTACAGTTAGCTGCAGATGTTTCTATTAGCTTGTACTGACACTTTTATCATAGAGAACAACATGAGGAGGGATAGGCCATGAATGAGGGCATGGAGAGTGAGTAGGCCGAGACTACATGACAGGAGTACTTTTACGGAATACAACAGGTCAGAGGTGGATTGTGTTAGACATATAGTTGAGACTTGGTGCGTGATGGTGAGCATCATAGACTAGGTGACGACAAATGAGCACAGAGGGATTCCACCAATGATCAGTCCGATATAGGAGAAGATAGAGGAGATTGGAAGTGATAAACTTCCAATTTTTCCATGGGATCCGAGAGTTCACTTGGTTAGTAGGATGTGTCACTACAAGACGACCCCGGTTGCACTAGAGAGCCACACACTCCACCTTGGGTTGGTTTGGATTGGGCCTGCAGATACTTGTCCTATGGGGAGAGACCTTTCCTCCCACTTGATCATCATGATAGGGCATGGAGATGTTTGGACAGGTACTTCTTCTACATAGGTGTCTTTACTGATACAGTTTCTGGACAACAGGTCCAATGGTCATCGGTATTTCAGTTGGAGGACCCAGGAGAGGAGGATTCATGATGTATGCAAGGGGCAGGCAGTCATGGTCAGAGTAATGCAGGGCCAGTAGGGTGATCTTCATCAGAGGTTAGCATGGGACCAAGGGATTGCAGGATTGAGCATTTCACTGTCTGATAGGGGAGAGTGGACCATTGCAAGGGAAAGTTATTCTAACTTTCCATTGAGCTTCAGTGTTGAGAGGAGCGCATTGCTTGCAGGTGTGTCATCGAGGACTCGCAACACGTCATTCGGGCATAAACACGAGTAGTTGTTGGAGGCCATATGGATATGGGTAGAGACTTGGAGGATGGATTCGTTTCGAGATGAGGCCATGTGTCATGGGTAGGAGGCTCCCAGAGTTGGTGTATTTCAGGGTTATGCTTCCTAGGGGCTAGTAGGTCATGACTTGATATGGGACCTAGGGGGTAGAGGGTATTAGTGTTCATCTTTAGATGGGTTCTGTTGTGTATCCCACACATGGACATGGGATGCTGGTATTTTATTTGAGGGGATTTGGTTATTGCTTGAGGACAAACAATTTTCTAGCAGGGAGGATTGTAATGTCCCCACTCCAAGACATCATCACAGTGCAGAGATTTATGATGACCAGAGTAGCCAAATGGGTGTTATAGTGAGTAAAGGGGTTATTGAGAGGCATTGTGGGGTCCATCTTGCATTTCTCATCATATTCCATCATTATGATCCATTCCACACAAGTTGGCTTTGGTTCCATGGCATTCCAACGATTTCCATGATTTTGGCTATTTTGAGCTATAAGTTAATGGAATTCATTGAAGAGGTAATTTTGGGCACATTACTTGGAGGAACCTCTGAGTTTAATAGCTCATTGGAATCAAGAGAAGAAAAAATAGAGGATGGGATGGTGAGAAGTGAATTTCAGTGGCCAGGGAAGCCACAAGGAGAGATAAGGAGATTTTCAGAGGTAAAAAGGTTAATTAATTAATTAAAGGGATTTAATTAATCAACTAAATATTAATAAAATGAAAGTCACTTTGGAGGGACAAGGTGAGACAAAAAGTATAAAGGAAAGGCAAGGGCCTCTACTCATTTCATTCATGTATGATCATATTTTGATATCTGGCTTTTAGCTAGTGAGCCCAACATTGGGGGTTTTGAGGGTTTTGACTTAACAAACCCTAGAGGACAATTCAGTGGTGAAAGATTCCACCTAGCTTGTCCCAAGCTTGGTATCGGAGATGAAATATGCTCCCACACCATTCTAGTTCCATATCTACTCAGTCGCAGGGGGGTTCTACATCAGTTACATGTGTAGATAGAGAGAGGGCACACTAGTTGAAGGTTTTCAACAAGAAGGGCACATCGTCCATTGAGGGAGGATTCATTCTAGCTAAGGAGAAGATATTTTGGGAATTCCAGGTATTGGGATTTCCTTGCAGGTGTCTTGGCATCATTCTTGGTTGTTTTTGGAGGCATTTCAGTGGAGGGCTTATTTGTATTGAGATTGGGATGATTTCCCAAGAGGGGGGTGAACCATTTCTTGGAGGGTGGCTAGATACAAGGGTCTAGTAGGTCCTTTGATGATTTGAGCACTTGGGTTTCCATTACAACATCTCAATCTATCATTCTATCCAATTTGTGGATCCATTGGAGGTGTCTAGGAGAGAGGCTGCATTATTAGGGCTTCAACCATCCAGGAGGGTGCACCACACATTGGAGGAGATTTAGGTCCACAAGGTTTGAGAGGGATCTTGGAGATTTGGGCACCTGGGTTGTTCTTGCCATCACCTGATCTACTGTTTGACATCTTTCCTTGGGTGATTGGACACATTTGGCAGCAGGGCCAAATTGTTGAGGAGATTCAACATTCTACCAGGACATGACATCTTCCAATGGGGGTTTGACACTTCATACGGACCAGATCTATCTTGGCATTGGTCTTCATCTCTTATCTAGCCTTTGGAGGCTTATTTTGTATTACCAGGAGATTTTTCTAGAAGCTCTATTGTCTATCTTCTTAGCCATTTTTTGAGCATTCCATATTGGCATCTTCATTGTAGTAGGTTTCTCTATTTCATGAATAAAATAAGATTTGAGATGTTTTGGCTTGTCTATCATATTGCATATGGTTGAGGTATGTCCATGATTTAATATTCTTTTTTATTGTTGCAAACACTCATATAAAAACATCAGTAAACCCTAAGGCCAAAATCAAGAGGCCATTCTGCAAGTAACACATGTTAACAAGTAGATCATCCAAGTGTTTGACGAAATACCTCACCCAACAAAATTTTTTAATGACACCAAAACCGTGATGATCCTAGCATAATGGCTTGGGATCATTACACTATCTGTGGTATTCCGATGCTAGCTTGTATCCATTTGACAAAGGAGTAGTCAAACCCAAGATGCTGCAATACCTGATAAAGAAATGTGTGTCTCACCCTGTCAAAGGCACTTGCAAGATCCAATTTGATTATCATACCTTTTTCTTTCCGGGATTGGCTAGAGTGGATGGCTTCCTGGGAACGAATTATATTGTCACTGATGTTTTTGCCTTTGATGAAGCCTCCTTGATTTTCTGGGATAATTGCAGGTAGGATATATTTGAGCCCGTTGGCCATGATTTTAGTTATAATTTTGTAACCAATGTTGTAGAGGGAGATTGGTTTAAATTGGTCGAAGGAAGTGGCTCCTTTTTCCTTTGGGATGAGGGCTAGGAAGGTAGAGTTGGTGCTTCCTCCAATATTGCTGCAAGATTGTGAGTTTTGAATCATTATGTGGAGGTTGTTCTTGATAATTTTCCAGTAGACTTTGATGAAACGAGCCATGAATCCATCTGGGCTTGGGGCTTTGTCAGGCTCCATATTTGCTATAGATTTTTTGATTTGTTTTTTAGATATGGGCGCTGTGAGAGATATGTTCTCTTCCATGCAGACCCTTTTGGGGATCAAGTTTAGGACATCATAGGTGATGGATTCCAGAGGAGGGGGCTCTTCTGAATAGATATCTCTGAAGTGTATATGGGCATCTTTCTTGATGTCCTCAAAATTCATGAGGGTTTTCTCTTGGGTGCAGATTTTTTTGATAGAGTTGAATTGATTTCGGCCTTCCATCTATTTGTGGAAGAAGTTTGTGTTTTTATCCCCCAATTGAAGCCAGAGAAATCTATATTTCTTCCACCAATAGTCCTCCTCTTGGCAACAGGAATGATGAAGATTCCTGCGTAGCTGATGTTCTTTTTCCAAAGAGATGGGGTCTATTGGGAGGAGCTATGCCTGGATTTGGTGTTGTTTCAGGGCTTACTGCACTTCCAACCACTGATGGAGCAGGGTTTTGAGAGATTTGGCTTCGAATTTAAGAGCCGATTTAAGTTTCCTTAGCTTCTCTTCCCAGATGAAGAATGGGGGGGGGCATGATTGCTTCCTTCTAGACTGAGGAGACAATGTATAGAAACCCTTCATGCTGAATCCTGGTGGGACTAAAATGGAAAGGGATGGGGCCTAGATTGCGCTCATGAGAAATTGTTAAGAGGATGGACTTGTGATCCGAGGCATTAAAGGGGAGAATGAAGGAATCAAGAGAAAGGCCAAGAAGAAGGAGGGAGTGTTGAGCTAGGAATCTGTCGATCCTAGATGCGATGTGTCCCAGGCCTAATCTTCTATTGGACCAAGTGAACAATCCTTTGGGGGGCTTAATTTCCTCTAGATCCCAATCCCAAATTAGTTCATCAACAATTTCCCTAAGAGGGTCTCTGACTAGGGTTCCCCCTTTTTTTTCTTGGGCTTTTAGGGTGAGATTCAAGTCCCTCGCTAGGATTATATTCTCCGGGTGATATAGTTGCAGGTAATCTTGGATAGAGTTCCAAAAATATCTTTTCTCTATAAGAAGGACTGGGACATAAATGTTGAAGAGGCTTACTTGAAGGCATGTATATTTATGGTAGAGGATTGTGAATATCCAGTGTGAGATGGCAAAGGAGTGGATCAATTCAAGCTTTTTGGGGTTCCATAGAGTTCCTAGGCTTCTTGAAGTACCTCAAGAGCTTATGGAAAATCCTACGCCTGAATACTAGAATGTATTTCTGGTGTGGAAGAACTGTTTCTCTTCCAACTTGGTCTTCTGGACTAGGAGGACGTCTGGGGTGGCTATGCACATTAAATATTTCATTTCTTCATCTTTCTATTTGCTCCCAAGACCCCTATAGTTCCATGAGACGATTTTCATTACTTACCTTTGTTGGTGGTGGTCGTTCCTTTATGGAGCTGCCCTTGTTGCCTTGTTGTTATTGGATTGATCATGCCATCCAGAGTTGATTGTCCTCCCTGCAACTTGTCTTTGTAGGTTTCTTCTTCTCTGCATTCCTTTGTTGATTTCCTTCCTCTCTTTGAAGTTTTCTTAGTGCTTTGTATTCGATCTATTTTCCCTTCCTCTTCTTCTGACATATCTTCCTCTGAGCCCTGTTCTTGCTGGACTACTTCTTGGGGGAGGACTACATTGGGTGGAGGGGTAGGATTTGCTCTTTTTTTTTTCTGGCAAGGTCAGGTTGGTAGGAGGAGTAGTTTCAACCATGTTCCCTTCAGTTTCTGGTTCTTCCAGGGCAGAGAATTTGTTACCAGGTTCAGGTGATTTTTTTTTGACAAGGCTTCCTTTTTAGGTGAAGGAGGGTTTGGGGTTTTTCCTTCTCGACATGGGCCATATATTTTTTCCTTATGTATTTTGGGTTGCTGTCATCCATCATCCAGGTCTTTTTCTTGCTGGGATTGGGGGATTTTTGGATATTTTTTTTGGAAATGCCCATACTCGTGGCAATGTCTGCATTTAAATGACAATTGTTCATAGTCTAGCTTCTAGAAGTGTTTCCAGTCACCTACAGTCAATTTTATTGCTTCCGGTATACCATCTTCTAAATGAAATTCAACGCAAATATGGGCACATGAGTATTGATCTTTGGGATTATGTTTGTCGATGTACTTACCAAGCCCATTGCCAATGGCCTGCATCGAGGGGGTAGACCAACAGTGGATCGATAAGTTAGGGAGCCTGAACCATACCAGAATCTCCTTAGGGACATCCAACGCAGGTTCAAAGTCAAGGGTCCAGTGATTTAGGTACAACCCTTGGGGCCCCATGAAGTATGACCCATTTTTGAAGATCAGATCGTGATCGTCTCTGGAGATGAATTCAAACAGGAAAAAACCCCGACCAATTGCATAGTAGGTGACGTTGCTGGTGATTAGGATGCACCAATTCTTCTGGATCCAGTTTTCAGTAGTGTGAGGCGAGGGCCAGAGCCCGACGAACTATCCCACCAGGGCTCAATCTGCTAATGACACCACTATCTGCATAGGTTGATCCGGAGGGAGGGCGATTGACAAAATTTTATCTAGCCTTTTGACAAACTTGGGGGGTGGATTAGAGGCAGGATTTTTTCCTTCAGCTATGAGAAGACACTTGAAGGCAGCTACATCAATGAGAGGCGACGGCTCGCTGCCCCTTTCAGAGCTCATGGAGGCTAAGATCAAACCTAGTTCTCTCCAAAGCTAAGCAGTGGTTTGCAATTATATTCATAATTATTATTATGAATAAGGATGGAAATAAAATTTATAAATGAAAATATATGTAATTGTATTTAGAAATTTAGAAATATTATATTTATAATTATTATTATGAATAAGGATGGAAATAAAATTTATAAATGAAAATATATGTAATTGTATTTGTTTTATTTTGACTAAATTTATTATATAATAGTTTTTAATTTATTATATTATGTAATGAGACATTTATAATTTTATATATTAATTATTGAAAATAACAATTTTAAATTAAATTATTTAAAAATTTGTAAAAACTTTAAATTAAATTTATAAAATTTGTGAATTATGAAATTATTGAGGATAATCATCATTTTATTTTAATTCCTCAATTTTCTTTTAATTTTATAAATTAATTGATAATGACGATGATGATTAAGAGGGTTACTGATTACTTGTGATTCTTTAGAATTTTGTTTCTAAAGCTTTCCAAGATCACCATAGTTTTGTTGAGTTAAGAGGTTAGGAAGGTTGGTAGTGTGACAAATATTTTGAAAATGAGATCTAATCTGGGCATAGGATGGACAATCTAACAAAGGGTGCTTTTCATCTTTAAACTTCTTAGTGTCACAAAGGTGACACACTCTTTCATCCCAGTACATTTTAGGAATTGGCCAACCTCCAGTTTCACTATGGAGCTCGTGAGAATTTGTTCTTATCTTAGCAATACTTATTTTTTTCTTTACAGATAGATAATTTTGATCTTCTAGATTAATGTTGATTACATCCTTATAATACCTTAATTTTCTTTTTTCCTCTAACTCTTTATCACACCAAATTTTCTCCTTAAATTTGGATTTGATGATATTTTTAATAGTATCTTTATTCTGCAAAATGGTGTCTTCCATGATTCCCCAATAGTTTAGTCGATGGTGATTATGACTTGATTTTGAAGCAATTTTAGGAAGCCTCTTGTCTGCCATGTTGTTTCACTTGTTCTTATACATTAGGTATCTAGTCATAGCCATGCTCTCAATAGCGGAGAGGCTTGTTTCTAAGAGGAGAATGTGATAGGGCGTATTTCCTTTAATTTTGATATTATAGGTTATAAAATTCTTTTGTATTTGCTCTATCTTTCTCCAGGATTCACGAGAGATACTACATCCCCAAAATTCGCATCCATAAATAATAACACGTGTAACAAGAGTATCAAATATGAGTTTCTTCTTATCCCAACTCCAAAGATCGGTTGATTTACAATTGTTTTCAAACCCATAATAAGCTTTCCATCCCCCGATAATCCTTTTCTCAATGCTATAATTCCAGTTGAACTTGTGGTGAATATAAATTCCAAGATATTTGTATGAAGTCACTTCCTCCTTGTTGTTGTCATATACGAAGGTATCATAAGTGATCTTATTGGATTTAATACTCATGACCTTAATCTTATCAGTATTAACAGTCATACCCATATTGGAGCAAAAATCCTTGAGGATTCTTAGTTGGTTTTCAATATCAGGGGGAGTCCTTGCCATAAGAACAATATCATCGACATAAAGAAGAAGATTGATGACTATGCCAGTGAGAGTAGGGCCAACACAACCTGCTTTCTCCAAGCAATCTTATAACTTGTCAATGTAAATTCCAAAAAGGGTAGGGGACAAGGGACAACCTTGTTTGACTCCAATATTGCAGTTAATATCTTTCAAACAACCCTCAATTTTTTTAAACTTAGCAATAATGTTCTCATACATCCTTATTGTAGAAACCCTCAACTCGAGAGGTACTTTTATCTCTTCCAACCTATTCCAAAGGTATTTCCTAGGAACCATGTTAAAATATTTTCTAAAGTCAACAAAACAACAAAGAAGATTAGTTTTAGTATTGCCGAACTCCTCTGCAATGATCCTAAAGGTAACAATATGGTCCATAGTTGAATGATATCTCCTAAAACTGGCTTGGCCTTTAGCTCTTTTACCATGACTTCCTAGCCAAAGGCTAAGCTTCTTTTCCAAAATAATTCCATAAAGCTTGGCTAAAATCAGGCTAATCATAATGGTCCTATAATTAGAGGGAGTGTTTCTATCTCCATTTTTAAAAATAGGAACAATGAGGCTTTCCATCCAAGGTTTAGGGAAGCCCTGCTTGACTATTAAATTGAAGAGCTTGTGTATGTGAGGGATAAGGATAGGCCCTTTGATTTTAAAATTTTCATCTCGATAGCCCTCAATGTCTTAGCTTTCCCATTTGCGAACTTCTTTGCCTCGAACTCCATGTCATCTTTAGTATTGTGGTTTAGAATTTGTCTCTAGAACGTTTTAGGATCCAACTTAGATAGTTGTGAAAGTTTCTCTTGCCTTTTATTGATATAGTACCTTTTTTTCTTTTTAATTAAGGATTTTTACGTATTGATCTTATCGAGTTTTAATGACTCATTAGAAGAATACCTAATGGATTTCCTAGCGATTTTACATTCTTTATCATACCAAGGGTTGGTCATTCTATTATTCTTTTTACAGGACACCTCGAAAGAGAACTAGTTAATAGAAGTGGAAAGGGTAGTTGTAAAATTATGATAGAGTTTGTCAATGTTGTCCTTATAAGTTAGGAGATTTAATTTACTATTTAAATATTTTAAGAAAAGGTCAACTTTACTTTTTTCAAAGCACAATTTCCTTTGATTATCAGAATTCTCTTTAATGGTGCTCATGTGCATGGCAAAGTTTAGAGTTAGGGTTAAAGGTTTATGATCATAGTGAGGTTCATGGTCATTCAAAAGGTAAAAAATTGTTATTTGGTTGGAAACCGGGATATCAGATATCACATAATCTATGCCACTACTACCTAGCCCATGAATACAAGTCATATGGTTCGAGTTTGGCCACTTCATTACTCCATTGCAAATTATTTGGTCTTGAGAGCTGCAGAGCTTGACCAACTCAATACCAAACAAATACTCAATTACGTCTTCATAGCTTATTTTGAAGCTATTAGATAAAACAAGGCCCTCATCTAATCATAAAGGATTATGGTTGGAATCAATACTTGAAAGATTAGCTTGTTTAGTTGCATTCCTAGCATTAAAGTCTCCTAGCATGAGGATACTACCTTCATTTTTCAAACTATAAATATCTTGTTCTAAATTATTATAGGGACAATCACTATCTAGATTTTTTTTCTTATAAAAACTATAATTAATAGGTGCAAAATAACAAATTGCTATATACATCTTCTTAGCATTGGTGTCTGAAATTTCTATCCAAAAGACAAAATTACAATGAATTTGATATTTTCATTTTCACTATAATAAATATAAAATTAGTATTTTAATAGATATTTAAATACATTCACATTATTTTGTTTGTCATATGAGATAAACCCATGAAATAAACCCATCTACATTATGGAAAAAAATTAACTTAACAATCACTGCCAAGATCATGAAATATAAAATAAAGTATGTATGCAAAGAAAAAATTCATAATTTTTTTAACAATGCTCATAAGATAAACGAAACAACATTTACTTATTTACTTTCCAAGTTTGTTATATTTGTTATAAAGAAAAAAAAATTACTTTTCATGTATTTATAATGTAATATTTAATTAAACCTGAAATTAGTTTGCTATATTTGTTATATAAAAAAAGAAAATTCTTACTTTTCATGTATTTGTAATTTTGTGTACAAGTTAATTATTGTTGGATCACTGAGAGGGGGGTGAATCAATAATAGAGAAATAATCCTTTTTAACCACAAAATACAAGTGTTATATCAATGTAGAATTATCATCCAATAGTTGCAGAGTAAATAAACAATGAACAAATGAGCAATCATACACATACACAGTACACCAGTGTTTTTATGTGGAAACCCAAACCCGGAGAAAACCA
Source organism: Picea engelmannii (assembly GCA_009831015.1). Lineage (NCBI taxonomy): Eukaryota > Viridiplantae > Streptophyta > Pinopsida > Pinales > Pinaceae > Picea > Picea engelmannii. Next base: position 477,662 of record ML782202.1, read on the forward strand.
CATAATGTTTTTTCTTATATGTATTTAAGAATTACATTCATTGGATGCACCAAATTCCTTTATTTTCCAGCTGCAACTGGAAGGAGGCTCCAACCCCCTAGTTTCTCAGAATACAACCTGAGGGAAGCTCCAACCCAATTCTCTGGCTACAACCAGAAGGAGGCTACAACCCCCTATTTTCTCTAGCTACAAATAGAAGGTGGCTACAACCACCTATCCTTTCCCTATCCAACCACCCTGAAATATACCTAGAATGATGGAACCACTGTCACACTATCATTGTGAGATATATTGTTGTAAACATGTACCAATCAACCTGTAATCAACTTGTACCATAAACAAGTGCATCAACCATGCACCAACTTGTACCAATCAACCTATAATCATCTTGTACCATAAACAAGTGCATCAACCATGCACCAAAATGTACCTCAACCTGTACCATCAACAAGTGCATCAACCATGCACCAAATATGTACCAATCATGCATCAAATACACATAAACTATGACTCATCAAGATGTACCAACATCATCAACTATACACCTCATGTATGTGCCAACTCATCAACTAATTGTCTCTACCATGTACTCAACCATATATGAAATACATATACCAATATAATCATCAAAAGTTCTCTATCAATACATCACACTATCCATAACCAAATACCATAAACCATTACATCAAACTGTGTGCCACAACCTCACTCTTATTCACTAGTACATATTGTAAAAATTCTGACGTTTTATTTGTGGCGTTATGGACAAAATTGTCCATATTGTCACAAAATAGAGGAGATTTAAAAAAAAAAAATCATGTTGCCCGATAACATCAGTGTTGCCACGTTGATGTCTCTCTTTCCATGTTAATGTCTCTCTTGCCACGTTAACGTCACTCTTGCCACGTGTTCCACTGGAACGTCTCTCTTGCCATGTTTGTGAAGATATATGTCACAATTATGACGTTTTGGAAACTAGGTTTTCCCCTCCAACGGTCACCTTAGTATGTTCACCAAGTCAAAATACCAACTGTCACTTAGGACTTTTTTACATCGGAATTGCAACGTTACAAAATCTATAAATATGTTGCATTTGGCAGATGTTGCGACAAGTTTTTTATAATAACAACGCTTGAAAAAGGGTATTCGGGGCTTCTCGGCGAACAAAAAATAGATATTTGTTTCAGTATAAGTCTGTGGAGAAGAATGTCAGAAAACATTAGAGCTGAATGGGTTTAGTGTCATTCAACATGCCATCTTCAAAATCTTACTTCTTGATCTTGTTTGCATCATAACTTTTCACCATAATATTGATCATTTCTCATTTAAATATTTCACAAAGCA
>ML782202.1:490422-525581 GCA_009831015.1 Picea engelmannii
GGGGCACAACCTTCCATCCGATAAATGATTTAAAGAAAGAAGCAAGATGCAAACAACATTGCGGGGAGGGATCTTTTTTGGAGCAACATACCTTTGGGCAATGAAAAGACCAATCCACTCTTCTAGTCAATGTTTGATTTTGTTGATGTTGTCGGCCTAAGGTATAAATCCCCTAGGCATAAGGGCAAATCCTTCAGGAATAAAAGGTGATATCAATACTAGATTGGAGGACCTAAGGAAATCATAGGAGACCACTGGATGCACAGTGATGTCCAATGGTTGGACGAAAGGGAAGGGTAGGATCCTCCTTAATTTCTTCATACATTGTCCCAAGGGTACAATGTTTATTAAAGATATATGTGTGAATTGTATTAACATTGTCAAACCCCTTGGAAGAAGTGGAAAAACTAGGGCTCATTCTACCGAGTGAAGCAGTGGAAAAACTAGGGCTCATTCTACTGAGTGAAGAAAAACAGATCAGGGGAAAACATATTAGTAATTACCTATCACCTTGAAAAACTTGTCAAAAATAACCACATAGTCAGTGCATGTGGGCTCTCCATAGCAAGACAAAAGTCTAAAGTTACATTTATTACATAAGTGTGTGTTGTTTCATGCTTGTTTTTTGTATTAGCTTTTAAGCATTGGTCTGAATGACAATGGATACCAAATAAAGACTTCTAGTTCAACTTCTATTATATAATGCTTAACCATATTTATCGAAGAGATTTACAACACAATTAAGGCATGAATTTCTTAATAAAAAGAATATATAACATATGTTTGTAATGAAAACAACTACACCATGCTTTTTCCTTAACATAATGTTTGTAATGAGCGGTGAGACCATTGTGAGGGAGCCGTGAGGTTTGGAGCAGGCCACGTCCTTGAGTAGGCTGTATGGGATAGAGGAGGGCCACGGGCCCCTTAATGTGGGTTGGATGAATGTTATTCTGATGCAAACGTGCACCACCTCACGACATGTCCACTCACATAGGACCTTCTTTTCCTCCGGGCCGAAGAAATCAAAGGTTCTCCTAATTCCCTATCGGGAATCTTCCTACCCACAGATTCTCTTCGTCGCACGATCCCCTTCCTTAACTTCTTGGAGGATTGAAACTCACAACTTCGTGAATCCAACAGTCGAGCGCTACACCCTCGAATCCCCGAGACCCAATGGTCAGTCAACTCGCTGACTTTTCCCTGAGGGATTTCGCTACTCGTGACCTCATGATTCGCGATACCAAAATTTTGGTTCTCCAACCTCTGATACCCGAGGTGCTGAAACTCCGATGCACACGTGTGACTTGAGCCGTCCACACCCGTCACTTCTCTTGGGACTTCTGTGATATCGGGACCTCACTCCCTTGCGACTTTGCTACTCATGAATTTGAATAATCTTCCTATCGAATCCCGAGGTCCGAGGTGCCAAAACTCGCGACCTCATCCCCTGGCGACTTCGCTTCTCATGAGGTCAAGTTCTCGAGCCTTTTCTTGCAAGGTTCTGGTGCACGAGCCCACGTGTGGATCCAACGGTCCTCTCGTGATCTGGATCCAACGGCTATTCACCTCCTCGCGCCTCGCGTCCTCGTGACTCGGAGTACCCAATGGTTGGGCTCTCACCCTGTGAGCTCCCGAGATGCGAGATCTCTTGATCTCTGCCACATGTCCTACTCAAATGAACGATTCACAGCCTCCTCGTAGTCTCGCAACTTTTCTTACTGAACTTAGGGCACTTTCCTCATGAGGTCCTGATAGATGATCTCGTGAAAAATCCAACGACCTTGACCAACTTAGATCAATGGTGCTACCCCTCCTGAGCTTTGAATCTTTTCCATGCCTGCGCTGCAATTTCCTTGCACTTCTGGGAGATCCACCGGCTCTCGGAACCTCGTGAAATTTCTTTCGAAGATTTCGTCCGTCCGTTCTCCCCTTGAGGATTATGCGAATTCAGAAGAGTGTCTCTCCTCGAGACTCATTTATTCGCTTGCCAACCTGTGACGCTTTCCTCCGATTTCCACCGGCAACTTCCCTGCACTTAGCCTTCAGGGAGTTCAAAGGTCTATTCCCCCTAAGCTTTTCCACAACTTCCACAGTCTCTTAGGAAAAAGAGATCTCTGTACATGCACTGGCAACTCTGGCCTGAAACATTTCATGGCACAAACTTCCAGTGCTCTTCTTCAACGATATCATAAAGGTTCTATACCTCCTGAGCTTTCCCACTCTGACTCTTTCAGAGGGACTTGCACGCGCTCCTCGCGACAATCGTTCAACAGCTCTCAAGTGTTGAATCCCTTCGACTCTACGCAAATCCTGCAATAGCAGTCTTTGATTTACTTTTCTCAGATTCACAACTGAGACTTCCGCTTTAGCCTGCGCACTCCTTGCACGGCTTCGACAACCCACTTCCACTTCTAGGTGAATAAGAACAAGTGTTAAACTACTGAGCCTTCATCAACACACTCCTTGTGGATGAATTCAACTGCACGCCTTGCAGGAATCTCCTGGCTCAGATAGAGAAACAATTGAACTCATTCACTCTCCCTTTCAGACTTCAGTTTGAAACATGAAATCACATGCGCAACATATACAAAGAAAATGCATAACAAGAAAGAAAACATTCATGAGCATAACATCAATACACAGAGAAAACAACACAACCCATGTGCTTGAATCAAAGCTTCATTCTATTAATTCAAATGCTTGTACATGGGTGTTCTTCATACAATATTCTCTACTTGCTCTTCTCTTCTCCTGAATGCTTTTTCTTCTCCTCTCCTGGGTTGATAATATTACAATCACAATGAGAGGGTGTCTATATCCGTTTTCCCTCTCGAACTCTAAACTATCAAATCTAGACTTAAAATCCTATCTACCAGCATTAACTAGATTAAATGCCTCCTATCTACAAAAGGATGAGATCTTAAAGGCTCAAGGTCCAATACAATATACAATGCACCTTCATAAATGGCTTCATTAAAAGACTTGCGCTACAATCCCAAAGCACTTCAAAAATTTGGGTTTGATTATCCAGCTGATCTCCGCTTGATGTGCTGGCTCACTTGATGAGTTGGCGATGCTCCTGCATCATACTCCTCGGCTTGAAAACTTTCATGGGCTCCTATCCATGAGCTCCTGCATGGTCTGTCCATGCTTTTGAATCACTGCTTCATTTTCCCAGCTGGCATCTTCCACTGGATGATTCTTCCACTTGACCAGGTACTCATAGTATTCTTTCGTCCTGGTCTTCTTACCCACTCTCTTGTCTAGTATGCACTCCATCTGTAGCTTCTCTGCTGTCGGCATCTGCTTCATCCACTGGATCACTGGTTCCTTGGCTCGAGTCTCTACTTCTCCAGCCCTGTATGGGTATAAATCCGTGACATTAAATATTGGATATATTCTGATGCCATCCGAAAACTCAATCTCATACGCATTCTCTCCGAATTTTCTCAAGACCTTGCATGGTCTGATCTTCTTCATTTTCAGTTTGTTGTATGTCCCCCTTGGGAACCTTTCCTTCCTCAAATGTGCCAGAACTAAATCACCAACTTCGAACTGAAGTTATCTCCGATGTTGATCTGCTCTGCGCTTATATTCCTGATTTGAATCTATCAGTCGCTGCTTCACCTGGTCGTGAAGTTCCTTCATCGCTTCAGCGAATTCTTCTGCACTAGCACTGCTAGTAGCAGTCTGTTTTGAATTCCTTAATTCAGAAACTCCTCTCGGCTATGTGCCATATATAATCTGAAATGGAATTTTTCCTGTGCTTCTGTTCACTGAATCATTGTACGCAAACTCTGCCTGTGGAAATATGCTATCCCAGCTGCTATGGTGCTATGTCACCAAGCTTCTCAGCAAGTATCCCAGACTTCTGTTGACCACTTATGTTTGCCCATCTGTCTGTGGATGATAAGAAAAACTAAACACCAAGTTAGTCCCTAGCTTATTCCATAAGGTCCTCCAAAAATTCCCTATGAATTTGGTGTCTCTTTCTGAAACTATACTTTTCAGAAATCCATGAAGTCGAATGACCTCCTTGAAAAATAGATTTGCGATGTGTGTCACATCGCTAGTCTTCTGGCATGGAATAAAATGTGCCATTTTTGAAAACCTGTCCATGACCACAAAGATCGAATCAACACCTCTTTGTTTCCTCGACAATCCCAATACAAAATCCATGCCGATCGCTTCCCATGGCCTCTTTGGTATGGGCAATGGCTGATAGAATCCTGCATTTTGCTTCCTGCCTTTTGAATGTTGGCAAATTCTACATATGTCGACAAACCTTTTGACTTATGACCGCATCCCTGGCCAAAAGTATGCTTCACTTAGCTTTGCAAATGTCTTTTTGTGGCCAAAATGCCCTGCTAATCCACCACTGTGCTTCTCTTTTAACAAATTCTCCCTCATGGAGCAATTCGGAATGCACAGTTGATTTCCTCTGAACAACAGTCCATTTTGGATCATGTAATCTATCCATGGGCTTCTGTCTCTGAGAAATGGATTCTCAGCTACTTCATACGCCTCTACAAAATCTGCATCACCTGCATACATGTCCTTAAGATTTTCAAAACCCAAAGTTTTGATTCGGAATTCCTGCAACAACAAACACTTCCTGCTCAAAGCATCAGCCACTTTGTTAGTAGTACCCAAAATATGCTTAATCGCAAATGTGAAATTCTGCATATACTCTACCCATTTTGCATGTTTTTGATTCAACTTCTCTTGTTGACTCACAAACTGTAATGCATGATTATCACTATACAAAACAAATTCTTTTGGAATCAAATAATGCCTCCACTTCTTCAACACTTGTATGATAGCATAAAATTCCTTATCATACGTGGAGTATTTCACTTTTGCCTCATCCATATTCTCACTAAAATATGCAATTGGTCTGTCCTCCTGGCTTAAGACCACTCCTATGGAAAACCTACTTGCATCACATTTCACCTGGAACACCTTCGTAAAATCCGGCAACACCAAAACCGACTGTTCTGTGATCTTTCGTTTCAATAGATTGAAACTCTTCTCTGCCTCTTCAGTCCAATGAAAAGATTTATGTCTTTTCTTTACTATATCCATCATCGCTGCGCTAATTCCACTGAAATTCTTGATGAATTTTTGGTAGAAACTAGCCAAACCATGAAAACTTCTCACCTCGAAAATATTGCTCGGTGATGGCCAATTTTTAATTACCTCCACTTTACTTCTATCCATCTTCAATTCATTCGCCGAAACAACAAAACCCAAGTAGATGAGCTCTGTCTTCATGAACGAATATTTCTTCATATTAATCATCAACTTCTCCTACTATAGCTTCCTCATCACAATGGAAAAATGCTTCAGATGTTTAGACTTCGTCTTGCTAAAAATTAATATGTCATCCAGATATACGATGACAAATTTCCCGATGAATTCCCTCAGGACTTCATTCATCAACTTCATAAAGGTACTTGGTGCATTTGTCAAGCCAAAAGACATGACTAGCCATTCATATAGTCCTTCATTAGTCTTGAAGGCTGTTTTCCACTCATCGCCTTCCCTCATGTGAATTTGATGATATCCGCTTTTCAAATCTATCTTTGAAAAAAAAATTGCCCCACTCAGGCAATCCATTAGATCATCCATTCTCGGCAGTGGAAACCTGTACCTGATGGTTATTTTGTTGATTTCTCTCGAGTCGGTACACATCCTCCAGCCTCCATCCTTCTTCGGACTGAGCACTGTTGGAACAACACACGGACTCAAAATTTCTCTGACTAATCCCTTGTCCAACAACTCCTGGACCTGCCTCTTAACTTCCTCATTTTCCTGTGGCGTCAATCTATATGTAGCTTTGTTTGGAAAACTAGCTCTTGGTATGAGATCAATGTGATGACTCACACTCCTCATTGGTGGCAACGAATGAGGTAGTTAGTCCACTATGATTTCAACGAATTCTCCCAGCAGTTCCTGAATCTCATCTGGTAAATCGTCCACTCTTGTGCTAGTCAGAACAATCCTCAGCTTTCTGACCACAAAGAATTGTGGATCTTATTTCTTCTCCATCTCTATAAGAAGTTTCTTCCCACTCATGAGAAGTATTGTGTTACTTACCTCCGGCTTCACCTCCTTATCTTTTATCGGAAGCAACCTATGTGTCCTCCCATCCTTCTCCAAAGTATATGTGTTCATTCTCCCATCATGAGCCACATTTTTGTTATATTTCCATGGTCTACCCAGCAATAGATGACATACATCCATGGGAATGACATCACATAGTACTTTATCATTATACCCTCCTATCTTGAATTCAACTAAACACTATTTAGTGACACTCACCTGATGTCCCTTTTGTAGCCATGAAACCTTGTATGGACTCGGGTGATCAGTTGTCTCCAGCTCCAGCTTTTCCACCATCTCGGTTGAAACGAGATTATCGGTGCTACCACTGTCAACAATAACCTTGCATACCCAGTCCTTGGTTTTGCAAGTTGTCCTGAACAGTCTGGTCCTCTGAGCTGAGTCCTCCACCTCCTTCCCAGGTGTTAAGAGAACTTTTCTCATCATCAGTGAACTTCCACCTTCTGTGCCTTCGGTCTCATCATTCCGCTTCTGCGCCTCGGTGATGTGAGCTTCTCCACTATCCTTCTTCTTCTCTGGACATTCAAATGACCTGTGCCCATTCTTTCCACATGTGAAGCATGTGATAACTCCACCTTGGCCTCTTCCTCTACCTCTGGTACGAGGAAAAGTATTTGCGTTAGCATAATCTCCCTTCTACTCTGTATGTTACCCTCGCTGTTCAATGTATGGTTGTCCTCACTGTGAGGTTCCACCTCTTTCAACTTTACCCTGAGGTTTCTTCCATTCCTCTTTGGGTTTCTGGTATTTCTCCTGGGCAATTGCTTTGCCTCTAGGCTGACTTCTGCCTCACCCTTGCTAATCTTGCTTACGGCTCAGCTTCTCTTCTGCTTTCAGCGCCATCTAATAAGCATCCTCCACAGTCCTGATAGTAACCATGCTTAATTCATCCTGAATTTCATATCTCAGACCATTCAGATATCTAGCCACCTTCTCATCATCGCTCTCCTGATGACCTGCTCTGATGTTCAGTCGATAGAATTCCTCAGTGTATTCTTTCACTGTCATCAGTTTCTGTCTTAGGTTCTGCATCCTCCTGAACAGTGTGATTTGATAATCCCTTGGGATGAACTTTGTCTTCATCTTCGCAATCATTCTATCCCAGCTTTTAATATTCTGCTTACCTTTGGAACGTCTATCTGCTTGAAGCTCGTCCCACCATAATGCTGCATGTCCCTTCAATTTTGTGACAGCATGCCTGACCTTCTTATCTTCTTCGATGTCTTCATAATCGAAGTAAGTGTCAAGAGCTCAGATCCAATCCAGTAGATCTTTTGCATCCAGATTCCCTTCATAAGTTGGGATGTCCATCTTTGTCTTCGAACTCATCTGGGCGATAGCTTTAATCAATCGCTCATTGGCTGCATATTTGGCTGCAACTTCTCCTTGTTGTTCAGCTTCAACTTCGCCTTCAGAGTCACTCAAATCTCCAACACTAGATGTGCGTCTCTACGCTTCTTCCATATCTTCTAATATTGCTTGGAGATCACGTATTTGCCTTTCCATTTCTGGATTATGTGCTTGTCTCCCTCTTCTTCTCTGGTTCCCCCTATCCTCTGGATCGGGTGATTGTCTTTCTCTCCTCGGCGACATGGTAAAATTATTCTTTTCTTCTCTGCTATGGAAAACAGAGAAATTTTCTGGCTCTGATACCACTCTGACGCAAACGCACACCACCCTCACGGCACGTCTGATCACACAGGACCTTCTTTTCCTCTGGCCCAAAGAACTCAAAGGTTCTCCTAATTCCCTATCAGGAATCTTCCTACCCACATATTCTCTTCATCGCGTGATCCCCTTCCTTAACTTATCGGAGGATCGAAACTCACTACTTCACGAATCCAACAGTCGAGTGCTACACCCTCGGATCCCTGAGACCCGATGGTCAGTCAACTTGCTGACTTTTCCCTGAGGGATTTCGCTACTTGCAACCTCGCAATTCGGGATACCAAACTTTTAGTTCTCCAACCTCCGATACCCGAGGTGCCGAAACTCCGATGCGCACGTGTGACTTGACCCGTCCACACCCGTCACTTCTCTCAGGACTTCCGTGCTATCGCGACCTCACTCCCTCGCGACTTCTCTAATCACAAATTTGAATAATCTCCTTGTCGACTCCCGAGGTCCGAGGTGTCGAAACTCACGACCTCATCCCCTCGTGACTTTGCTTCTCACGAGGTCAAGTTCTCAAGCCTTTTCTCGCAAGGTTCCAGTGCACGAGCCCACGTGCGGATCCAACGGTCCTCCTGCAATCTGGATTCAATGGCTATTCACCTCCTCGCACCTCACGTCCTCATGACTTGGAGTACCCAATGGTTGGGCTCTCACCCTGCGAGCTCCCGAGATGCGAGATCTCTTGATCTCAGCCACATGTCCTACTCAAATGGATGGTTCACAGCCTCCTCACAGTCTCGCGACTTTTCTTACCGAACTTAGGGCACTTTCCTCACGAGGTCCGGATAGACGATCTCATGAACAATCCAACGGCCCTGACCGACTTAGATCAACGGTGCTACCCCTTCTGAGCTTTGAATCCTTTCCATTCCTGCGCTGCAATTTCCTTGCACTTCTGGAAGATCCACCGACTCTCGGAACCTCGTGAAATTTCTTCCGAAGATTTCGTCCGTCCGTTCTCCCCTTGAGGATTCTGTGAATTCAGAAGAGTGTCTCTCCTCAAGACTTGTTTGTTCGCTCACCAACCTACGACGCTTTCCTCCGATTTCCACCGAAAACTTCCCTGCACTTATCCTTCAGGGAGTTCGAAGGTCTATTTCCCTTGAGCTTTTCCAAAACTTCCACAGTTTCTTAGCAAAAATAGATCTTTGTACACACACTGGCAACTCTGGCTTGAAACCTTTCATGGCACAAACTTCCGGTGCTCTTCTTCAACGATATCAAAAAGGTTCTATACCTCCTGAGCTTTCCCACTCTAACTCTTTCAGAGGGACTTTCACGTGCTCCTCGTGGCAATCCTTCAACAAATCTCAAGTGTTGAATCCCTTCGACTCTGTGCAACGCCTGCAGCAGCAGTATTTGATTTCCTTTGCTCAGATTCACAACTGAGACTTCTGCTTCAGCCTGCACACTCCTTGCACGGCTTCAACAACCCACTTCCACTTCTGGGTGAATAAGAACAAGTGTTAAACTACTGAGCCTTCATCAACGCACTCCTTGCGGATGAATTCAACTGCATGCCTTGAAGGAATCTCCTGGCTCAGATAGAGAAACAATTGAACTCATTCGCTCTCCCTTTCAGACTTCAGTTTGAAACATGAAATCACATGCACAACATATACAAAGCAAATGCATAATAAGAAAGAAAACATTCATGAGCATAACATCAATACATAGAGAAAACAACACAACCCATGTGCTTGAATCAAAGCTTCATTCTATTAATTCAAATTCCTGTACATGGGTGTTCTTCATACAATATTCTCTGCTTGCTCTTCTTTTCTCCTGAATGCTTTTTCTTCTCCTCTCCTGGGTTGATAATATTACCACCATAATGAGAGGGTGTCTATATCTGTTTTCCCTCTCTAACTCTAAACTATCAAATCTAGACTTAAAATCCTATCTACCAACATTAACTAGATTAAATGCCTCCTATCTACCAAAGGACGAGAGCTTAAAGGCTCAAGGTCCAATACAATATACAATGCGCCTTCATAAATGGCTTCATTAAAAGACTTGCGCTACAATCCCAAAGCACTTCAAAAATTTGGGTTTGATTATCCAGCTGATCTCTGCTTGATGTGTTGGCTCGCTTGATGAGTTGGCGATGCTCCTGCATCATATTCTCAAGAGAGGAAATGTAAAAAGAGTGTGTTAGCTGCTAATGATGGAAAAAATGGTTGTGTAGCCAAGTTGTTAATTATCCGTGGTTGGAAATGCATTAGTGTATTGGAATTGATGGTTGATTATGGCAAATAGATGCAAGACAAGAACTTGAAGTTGTTGATGCTTTAGAGGAGTTTGGATTTGGAATATATAGGGGTTGGATTCAAAGATTGTTCATTTTTACTTTTTGTTTGATGAAGCTTCCCTAAATTCTTTGGATTCTAGTGGTGCTATTGGATTTTAATAGTTGGTTGGCAATGTGCAATTTAGCTTTTCACTTATGTTGATATGAGGTGTTACCCAATGAAATTATGCCCTTCGATGGAGGGAAAATTGGCCTTTTCTTTTGAAGTTATTAACATTTTACCTAATCAAATGGTTCTTTTCAATGGAGGGAAAATCATGTCTCCTTGTATATTGAAATATTTTTCCACTTCATGTTATATTTCATCTGTGATGTTGTGATTATTCTCCTGCCCACACAAAAGCAAGTGACCAACATCAGATGTCTCTAATAGAGACTATTCTCTCTCTTTGACTCGTAAATTATAGACCCCAAAAAACATCTCTGCACACCAACAACCATGGAATTACAATCAATTGTTATAGTCTTATCTAAATATTAGCAAAAAAATCTTAGGTCATTATTTAAGATTGAAATAAAAGAACCAATGCCACCTAGTGGCTATAGAGATATGAAAGTGTTAAGAACACTGTATCTAATGGATACATAAACTAGGAGGATAAATTGTTAATAAAAAAATCCGAGTTTCTTAAATATAGATCGATGATATAGATTTAAATATTGATATGGCTAGTATCTTAGCAAAGGTTAATGTACCTGTCCCTCTTAGTAATGATATTGTATTTTTTTTTTAAATACCTACAAGAAGGTCGCTATTGCAACATCTTGGAGTGTCGCTCCCATAGCAACCATGTCGGAGATGATACTTCTTAACGTCGCTCTTTCCATGTTCTAGACGTCTCTCTTGCCACCTTCAAGATGTCGGTCTTGCCACCTTCAAGATGTCTCTATTGCCACGTCTAAGATGTCTCTCTTGCCACGTTCCTGACATCTCTCTTCCCATGTTTTAGATGTCTCTCTTGCCACCTTCAAGACGTTGGTCTTGCCACGTTTAAGACGTCGGTCTTGCCACATTCAAGACGTTAGTCTTGCCACGTTTAAGACGTCGGTCTTGCCATATTCCAGATGTCTCTATTGCCATGTTTCAAACATCTCTCTTGCCACATTCAAGACGTCGGTCTTGCCACGTTTAAGATGTCGGTCTTGCCACATTCCAGATGTCTCTATTGCCACGTTTCATATGTCTCTCTTGCCATGTTCAAGGCATCGGTCTTGCCACGTTCAAGATGTCACAATAATGACGAAATATATGTCGTCGAAAAAGAGACGTCATGTGAAACGACATTTGTCGGGGTCCGTTGTTTGTCGTTCTCCTGACAATATAAAGTGTCAATTGCATCGAATGCGCCGTCAGAATTTGACCCAAATGTACTAGTGATTCAAACTCTATCTGTAATAAACCTCAACCAAAATCCCTCATCAATTTCATCATCCAAATCTGATTTGTAACTCTGTAACAGACCTGGTGTATATGATCACATACCTAAAAACCTTCCTTAACTTTAACAACAAGGGACTAGCATTTTCATCAAACTTTACTTTAGTCTCACATGACTAATTTTGGATTGGTCAACAACCCTAACTTGAAATAATAATAACTATGTACCTGTAATGAATAAGGATATGAAAATGGTACACAATATTCTTTAGTGTCTTTAATGCAATTCCTCTAGATTTCACTACTTGGAACCTCATGAAAATGAGTTATAGAAAAAATGACATACCTTGTTGAATTTTGGCTTATTCTAGAGAGCGAACTTGTAGAGCATGCCCCACACAGAATATTTGTTGTATGGTTCTGAAAATTGTTCACAGAATACTACATACTGTAATATAACCAATACATTTGGTCTTACTAAATTTGGATCTATTATGAAGAATTTATGACGTTTTTACCTGAACCGTTGTTTTTAAACTAGTTTCAGGACTAACCACAAACCCTATTTTCCACGGTGTGTAACTCCAAAAATACAACGACCCACAAGCTGAAATTTGTATCACAACTACTTGGATATGTTTCCTCAATGGCCTACAAATTTCACGGTCTAAATCATTCTATAAAAATAATTATTGCGGAAATGGTGAGATGACCTGTAAATAACAAACTTTAGAAAGCATTATCAAAAGAATTTATCCTCCCTTGAATTTCAGCCTTATTTTCTTCAACTTCCCTATGAAATTAGGCTTAGATATCCTTTGGTTACCTCATTTACCTATATATATTCAATATTCTCAAGTGTTATTAAAATTAGAGGGCATTGTCGCTTATTTATAATTTCATGTAGCTTCCTCAAGGGGTTACCTTTTAACCATCTTAACCCACTTTCCTTATTTTAGGGTTAACTCACTTCTAATTTCTCCATTAACTTTATTATTTAAATAATTTATTTTGTATTCACTTTGACTTATAGTACACCCATCACTTCACTTTATTATTTACCTTCTAAAATATCTTAAACCATTTTGACTACTTTGACCTTTTGGGGCTTCTAGATGACTCATGAGGGTTCTCCAACTTCACATGGCCATAACTCTCTAGTTGTGAGGAGTTATGTGACGTTCCACATACCACTAGAAATGGAATGACATGTAATATCCATATATAATAGTATTTCCTACAAATATATCAAAACTCATACCATTATCCATCAAACAAACTTGGGTCCATTACCCAAACCTGAGTTCTCCAACTTCTCAAGGCCATAACTCTCTAACCGTGAGGATTTATGTAACATTCTACATACCACTAGAAATGGAATGGCATGTACTATCCATATAGAATAGTATCACCTTCATATATATTAAAAATTATACCATTATACATGAAACAACCTTGGGTACATTACCCAAGCCTTTGTGCTACTGGAATTCGCTACAGAACTCTCTCCAAGGGTTGACATCAATATAAAATATCACTCTCCAATGGTTGAAATAAATGACAACCAACAATCCATACCAACTGTCCATCAACCTAAGCCAACTATCTGAAAATATCCCCCTTTGGCATTGATGGAAACACCAACATTGATATCAACACTTAGTCATGATAACATTCATGTTTATACTCCTCATCAATGTTTCTATCTCTCCTACTCTGACATCAATGAAAAAGGGTATCTCCCTTTGGGGCTGCTCCTCCTGACTGAACTCTCCTTGGGGCTGCTCCCCATGTATACATGCCTTTGATTTTTGTTTGTGTTTATAAGTCTCTAATTACTCTCTCTCCCTTCATATGAATAACATCTCCCCCTTTGAAAAAGGGTATCACTCTGAAGTCATATCTCTCATTCTTCCCTTGTGACAATTGCTCCCCTTGGAAACATGTGTCTATTCTCTCTCTCCAAGCGTTTACCTTTGCATATGATAAATCTCTTCCCCTTTGTCATCAATGGAAAATGTATCTTTCCATCTGGGGATACTCCCCCTAACAAAATTCTTCCTGAAACTAATCTCCCAAACTGAATTGTCCTATTTATGGTGCTTCCTTGTGTACATCTAAGACATATAAGATAATAATTCAAAATCATTCATTTTGGAGTATAAATTACTTCTAGTCTCTGGCGAAGATACTCAAACGCTTCCCGTAGAAGTGGTTTTGTAAAGATGTCTGCCACTTGTTCTTTTGCACCCACATATTCAACTCTAATGTTATTCTCTGCAACCTGTTTCTGTAGAAAGTGATACTTGATTGGAATGTGCTTCGTCTTGGAGTGCATCATCAGGTTCTTTGAGATACTGATGGTGCTTGTATTATCACAATAGATTGGAATGGGATCATCATAATCAACCCGTATATTTGTCAAATTTTGTTTCATCCATACAACCTATGTACAACATGCTTCTGCTGCAATATACTCTACCTCGACTGTAGATAAGGATACTGATGATTGTTTCTTTCTTAGACAAGATACTAAACACTCACCCAAGTAGAACTTTTCTCCACTGGTGCTTCGTCGATCATCAATGAAACCTTCCCAATCTGCATATGTGTAGGCAATAAGTGATAGATCCTTTCCTTTTGGATACCATAATCCAAACTCTTATGTTCCTTTGAGATATCTGAAAATTCTTTTCACTGCTAATACATGTGATTCCTTTAGTGCTGCTTGAAAATTGTGCCACCTGTCCAACTACCTGTAGTACATCTAGTCCGGATGTTATCACATATAGTAAGCTACCAATCATCGACTTGTATTGCCTCTAGTCTATAGACTTTGAATCATCATCTTTGCTCAACTTGTAGCTGGTTTTCATAGGAGTGGTAACTGGTTTGCAATCTTCCATTCCAAACTTCTTTAGCATTTCTTTGATATAATTAGTTTGAGAAATAGAAATTCCTTAGTTGTTTTGACATATTTGAAGACCCAGAAAGAAGGATAGTTCTCCAAGTAATGACATTTCAAATTCATTATGCATATCCTTTTCAAATTTCTGGATTAACCTATCATTAGTACTTCCAAAAACAATATCATCAACATAAATTTCAACCAATAAAATACTACCTTGAGTTACCTTGATGTAGATATTATTGTCCGTGCTTCCTTTCCATAGTTCGTAGGGAGTTTTGTCATTGTTGTTTCTGAGCATTACTCTGTTTTGAATGTGAAATATTGTATGCATTGCATGTGTCCAATTTTTTTTTTCAATTTGGAATCCATTAGCATTATTTGAGCCATTTCTTGTGTAATCATCATCTATTATGATAATGTTCCTTTGTCTCGAAACCACTCTTTGAACCAATCTATGAATCCATGCTCTCGTCCATACTATCTAAGACTCTACTTGCACAACTGTTCATAATGCTAATCCATTTATCACTATACTATCATGAAGTCTTGATTAATCCATCAAATTGTACTTCTGCTAACTGACTGCTCTGGATTTTTCTTCTCAAACTCTGCAAGTTGCTCGAAGGATGGTTCTTTGGTCTATCACAACTATCACATAGACTCCCCCTGTCTAATATTCATATTACCTGGGACTCTCTAAGCCAGATGGCTCAGAACAATTCCTACTCTGATGTGTATTCATCATCATCTTCATTGGTAGATTCATCATCTCTCCAAGCTATGACTTCTTTCTTTCTATTTGTGGATTCATATTTCACTACAATGTATGAAAGTACAATCTCTTGAACATGTTCCTTATTTACCTGTCCTTTTCTTTCAGTTATTTTCCAAACCTTTCTGTATCTGACATCTTTGTTTTTCTCTGTAGAATTTTCTTCATCTCATTTTATTGTCAATCTTATGATCTCTGGTACCTGGTCTTTGTTCACCTGTTCTTCCTATTTTCTTATCCATACTTTCTTATATCTGATATCGGTGTTCTATTTCATGGAAGTATTGATCATGCTTCTACAATCACTGGCTATGTATCCATAGTTATGACATTTGTAACATTCAATGTTACATGGGGTCACATAGACACTTCTTGCTTGAACATTTATTTTATAATCCCTGCAATCTGCAACCTTATGTCCAAAATTAGTACAATAAAAACAATGACCATAAAATAAATTTGCATACCTGGGAGTGAATGATATTCTTTGTGGAGCAGTCCTTCTGAATTTCTGCCTTGACTGATCATGATCATTATTGGAGCTTCTTTGTGGCTTGAACATAGATGGTCTTCTTGAACATGCATCTTCAATAGTTTTTTTAGATTCTGGTTGACCATGATTCCTTCCTTTGAGTACTTTTGCATAACTCTTTCTATTTTCTTCATTTTTCTTTTCTAGAAACCTAGAGTGCTTCTCTTCATTTTCTATAATTGATGTGGATGTTTCTGTCTCTTCAACGTTCTTATTGATCTTGATGATTTTACTTCTCAATGTGACAACTTCTTCTCCAATCTTCTCAACCTCTTCTTCGTTATTTATTATCTGAAACTTCATGACTTCTTCTGTTCTTTTTTATTCTTCAAGATGGATTTTTAATGTGATTATTTCTTCTTCAAGTCCTTTCTCTTCTTGACCAAACTCTGCCTCAAGCTGGCTTAGATCATTAGTTCTTTCCTTAAGATGTTTTGTCAATATCTTCTCTCTCATTTCCGCTTCTTCCTTTTGTGCTTTTATGTTGGCTTCCAAATACTACTTTTGATATTCAAGATTTTCTTCGATCTTTCTGTCTTCTTCAAGATGAGTTCTTAAGTTCTCGATGACCTGTTGGGTTTCTTAAAAAATGTGAACACTTTCCTTTTGTTTCATCAATTTTTTCTTGAGTGAATTGTTTTCTTCTCTTTCTTTTCTTAGTTCATCTAAAGCACTAATCAATTCTGCTTCATAATTGTCTTCCTTTTCAATTAGTTTTTTTGTCTCATTTCCTTCATGGAATTCTATTTCAAGATGTCTGCATTTTTCATAATTAAAGAGAAACAACATACCTCTGTTGATTATGTACTCTTCATATTTTGAATTTGTTTGACATGGTGAAAATATTTCTTCCGAATAATGTGGTTCTTCCGATAATTTCTGAAAAACAAAACTCTCACCACAAAAATCTAAATTAACATATTTCTTCTTGATCTGTACCTACTTCTTTGGCATTTTCTGAGTCTGCGATGGGTGAAGAATATATTTCATGTAAATTATCCTAAATTTCTTTGGATGATGAACACTTACCAACCTTTTCTCTTATCGGATTAGGTAATCCTTCCCAGATGAAATCCATTGCTATTTTGTTATTCTTCTTCAATTCCTTCTTGGCTGTAGTCTTTGCCCTTTTTGAACTATCATATCCTGTAATGACTGATAGCCAAATATAATACCCCTGTTCCTGTAAAAATAATTTTGTCCTTCCACTCCATAACTCATACTTTAAACCATTATGACAATTAAATAGTGGTACTCCAATCTTAGAATAATCCATGATCTCCTTCCAGTGGTTAAATTGTTTCATGAAAGAACCCACTTTGATACCAATTGTTGGATTACTGAGAGAGGGGGGGTGAATCAATAATAGAGTAATAGTCCTTTTTAACCACAAAATGCAAGTGTTATATCAATGTAGAGTTATCATCCAATAGTTTCAGAGTAAATAAACAATGAACAAATGATAAATCATACACATACAAAATACACCAATGTTTTACGTGGAAACCCAAACCAGGATAAAAACACATAATTATTTTTCTTATATGTCTTTAAGAATTACATTCATTGGAAGCACCAACTTCCTTTGTTTTCTAGCTGCAACTAGAAGGAGGCTCCAATCCCCTAGTTTCTCAGGCTAGAACCTGAGGGAAGCTCCAACTTCCCAATTCTTTGGCTACAACTAGAAGGAGGCTGCAACCCCCTATGTTCTCTAGCTACATCCGAAAGGTGGATACAACCACCTGTCCTTGCCCTGTCCAATCACCTTGAAATATAAGTAGAATGATGGAACCACTGTCACATTATCACTATGAGATATACTGCTGTAAACCTGTACTGATCAATCTGTACCATAAACAAGTGCATCAACCATGCACCAACCTATACCAATCAACTTGTAATCATCCTGTACCATAAACAAGTGCATCGATCATGCACCAAACTATACCTCAAACTATACCATCAAAGAGTGCATCAACCATGAACCAAATATGTACCAATCATGCATCAAATACACATAAACTATGACTCATCAAGATGTACCAACATCCTTAACTATACATCTCATGTATGTGCCAACTCATCAACTAATTGTCTCAACCATGTACCCAACATGTACCTCAACCATATACCAATATAACCATCAAAATTTCTCTAGCAATACATCACACTATCCATAACCAAATACCATAAACCATTACATCAAACCATGTGCCAAAAACTCACTGTTATACAACCTCTATCTGTAATATACCTCAACCAAAATCCCTCATCAATTTCATCATCCAAATCTGATTTGTAACTCTGTAATAGTGTTGGGTATGTGTTATATTCTTTGCATGTGTGTGTGTGGGCGTGTCAGATATGACAACTATGTTTGACGATCCCTCTAGTAGTGTTCTTTGTGTCATGTGTGTCAGGCGCTTTCCTAGGGGGGTCACAGAGGGGGAAGGAATGCCTCCCCTAGTTACACGCAACGTTCAACAATGGGCGGTACCGTATAATTTTTTATTGGGTGTTTTTTGCTATTGTTAGCGGATTTTACTATTTTTAGCAGTTTTGTAAATTAATCTCGGATTAAGGAATTAGGGTTTTGGTATCTACGAAATACCTAAAAACATTGTATATATATTGTATGGTGAATGGTAAAATTCAAGATAATAAATATAAGAAAGGTTTTCCCGGTTGAGGGTTTCCGATATAAAATCTCTGTGTACTTTGTGTATGAGCCATTGATTAAATTCTGTTTTTCTTAAGAATATATATACATTGCTTTAATTCATAGGTTTGAAACTTACAAATAGACCTGGTGTATATGATCACATACCTAAAAACCTTCCTTAACTTTGACAACAAGAGACTAGCATTTTCATCAAATTTTACTTTAGTCTCACATGACTAATTTTGGATTAGTCAACAACCCTAACTTGAAATAATCATAACTATGTACATGTAATGAATAAGGATTTGAAAATGGTACATAATGTTCTTCGGTGTCTTTTATGCAATTCCTCCAGAGTTCACTACTAGGAACCTCTCAGAAAAAAGAGTTATATAAAAAATGGCATACCTTGTTGAATTATGGATTATTCTAGAGAATGAACTTGTAGAGCATGCCCCACACAAAATATTTTTTGTATGGATATAAAAATTGTACACAGAATAATACAGACTACACTCTAACCAATAAATTTGGTTTTACTGAATTTGGATCTGTTATGAAGAACTTATGAAGTTTTTACCCGAACCACCTTTTTTAGACTAGTTTCAGGACTAGCCACAAACCCTATTTTCCACAACGTGTAACTCCAAAACTACAATGACCCACAAGACAAAATTTGTATCAAAACTACATGGATATGTTTCCTCAATGGCCTCCCAATTTCATGGTCTGAATCATTATAGAAAAACATTTATTACAAAAATGGTGAGATAACCTGTAAATAACAAACCTCAGAAAGCATCATCAAAAGAATGTATCCTCCCTTGAATTTCGACCTTCTTTTCTTAACCTTCCCTCTGAAATTTGGCTTAGATATCCTTTGGTTACCTCATTCACCTATAGATATTCAATATGCTCAAGTGTAATTAAAATGAGATATCCTTTCCTCCTATTTATACTTTCATGTAGTTTCCTCAAGGGGTTACCTTTTAACCATCTTAACCCACTTTCCTTATTTTAGGGTTAACCCACTTCTAATTTCTCCATTAAACTTATTATTTAAATAATTTATTTTGTATTCAATTTGAATTATATTACACTCATCACTTCACTTTATTATTTACCTTCTAAAATATCTTAAACCACTTTGACTACTTTGACCTTTTGGGGCTTGTAGATGACTCATGAGGGTTCTCCAACTTCACATGGCCATAACTCTCTAAATGTGAGGAGTTATGTGATGTTGCACATACCAATGAAAATGGAATGACATGTACTATCCATATAGAATATTATTTCCTTAAAATATACCAAAATGCATACCATTATCCATCAAACAAACTTGGGTCCATTACCCAAACCTAGGTTCTCCAACTTCTCACGGCCATAACTCTGTAACCATGAGGAGTTATGTGACGCTCCACATACCACCAGAAATGGAATGAAATGTAATATCCATTTATAATAGTATTACCTTCAAATATTTTAAAACGCATACCATTATACATGAAACAACCTTGGGTCCATTACCCAAACCATTGTGCTACCAGAATTCTCTACCAGACTCTCTCCAAGGGTTTACATCAATAAATAAGGGTTGAAATCAATCTACAATATCACTCTCCAATGGTTGAAATAAATGACAACCAAAAATACATACCAATTGTCCATCAACCTAAACCAATTGTCTGACAATTATAATGTAATATTTGATTAAAAGTGAAATTACAAAGTAGTTAGTTTGAAGACTTTGTAATAATTATTATTAATTTTTAATATTATAATTTCTAAAATCTTATTGTAATAATTTGATATGATCTTTGATAGGCTTTCATCTATGTCTAAAGGAATGAATTTCACTTTGATAGGCCTTCATATATGTCTAAATGAATGACTTTCACTTCAACTATCTGTAAAAGTTGATTTTATTGATCCTTCAAGGACTGGATTTTAGCTTGCATCCTTTCCAAATTTTCTATCTTTCCAACAATTGTTGGTACACCTGCTCCTTCGTTTCATGGCTATCCTATAGCTCAGGATTTTTCACATTATGTACCTCTTGTATTTTGATATTTTTCTTTAGGATCTTAATTTCATTTTCTTTCTGGTTCATCATCTCCCCCATAGATGTGGGGTTTTAGGGTCTTCCCTAAAGAAATAATCTTCCTTTCCAATTCATTTATTTGAGTTTTGTTAGCTCTAGTTGCTAATTTATCCTACTTAAATTGAATGTCAATATTCATCACCATTTCCCTCATCTTATTTTCACTAACAAAAGAATGAATCCCTCCTTTGTATAGAATATCATTGGTTTGATTATGTATTTCAACCATATCCGACCCAACATGAATATTTCCCAGCTTGATCTTTATCTGGGTAGCCTTATAATATGCATGAGTAAGGGGATTTGAAACCTTTGATTCTAACATTACCAAATTAAGGGAATTATGTTGGTAATCCATAATAGAGAGATGCTTTTTTTGGATGTTACCTGAGAACACATCTCCTTCCTCATGTCTTTTTTATGCCTCCGTATGTCAGAGTAGTGAGAGAAAAGATAAGGATGCTTCTAAGAGACTCCTTCAATGGTAGAAGTAATAGCTTCCATGATGACAATAGAGATGAAGTAAGATGTTCAATTGTGACAGTAGAGGATTTTGGATTTGGATATTCTTCATTGGATCCTGTGTGATTTGCAACATGCTTTTTCCTTTATCCAATACCTTAGTAAGGACCTCCTATGTATCTAGTCCTTCATCACTCTTTGATCGTTTACTATGTTGTTCATTTGTTTCCATATCTAACTGAATACCTGAGAAAGTCCTCTTCCCAATTTGAAATTATTTTCTTTGAGGTGTCTGAAGGGACTTTGTTGGATCCATTGATTGAGAAGTAGTTGAACTCTAAGCTTCTTCCATTAAACTCTTCCTAAACTCCTCTCATGAATACAAGTTGGAAGTGCTCTCTAAACCAAGGTTTGATTGATGTTTATATGTAGGTCTCCTTGCAGTAATTATACCTTGTGGATCATATGTCCATCTTATTGCTTTCTCAAATTTTATCTTTTGTAACATTTCTTCAACAACAATTAGGGAATTTCTCAAATTGACTATGAAAGGGCCCACTTTTTTAGGTATCTTGAAATTAATAGCTTGCCTATGTTGAGAAAAATGAAAATGATTTGATATGAGCCTTTTCCTTATATGCTCCAAAGAAAATATTCTAGGAGTTAAAAATACTAGCATATTGTAGGGTTCTTGCTCAAAACCACATATTCTGATTATAGTGTATTTTTTAGCTAGATACCAATGTCATGTGATGGTATCCTTACTTAATTGTAGAATTTTCTTCATTGGGGGAAACATCCTAGGAGGTGGAACCATGTGGATCAAAGTGTAGCAAGCCCTCATGAACCTATTAACAAAAAGAATAAATCCTTTATTGTGCTCTTTTATCCTTATTTCCTCAGTCCATTCAATCACAGGTTTAGGGATTATTGAATCCTTTACTACCTTGACTCCCAAAATTTCAAAATGAGGGGAATTTTTAAAAAATATCAGGTAGATCAAGTGGGCCTGGTACCTAAGAGACTTTGTACAATGGAAACTGGACAATTGGAAATTAATGATTCCACTTAGAAAGTTATCATAGTCAAACTTGATACATGTAATAGACTCCATAGGGAACAAATGATGGCACTAGAACACTACATACCCCGCAGGGTCTCTGCACCTGACCTCTCAGTCTTAAGGATCGTTCAGATTCTCTTACGAGCCAAATTATCTCCTTAGATCCCCTGCTCGAATCCTATGAAAAAACCCGATCCACAGGTCCTTTAACTCTCTTTGTGGCCTTCTTCACTCTACCATGACTTTTCCCCAACTCAATATCGGGGTTCAGGGTTTCGAGTTTCCTGCTGTCGAGAGTCACTCTACTCTCAATTCCCCAATCACCGATGCACCATTTTCACGCGCTAGCCCTCCTGGCTAGGATTCTTGACCCATATGACCAGAATTCATAAGACCATAGCCTTACCTTCCTTCTGTCGGGGTTTCTGACTTCAAATTCCCGAGGCTCCTCAAATTCCCGTTAGCCCTCTAAGCTAAGCTCCTGGGTCCACGTGACCTCTCCTTATATGACCATAGTCATATACTTCTATCGGGGTTTTGGGGTTTTCGATGTTAAAATGAAATTGTCCCCTGGATCCGCGATCCTCTGATTCCTGACGTGCTTTTAACTTCAGCTAGCCTTCCTGGCTCAGCCCCGGGTCCACGTGACCATTACTCCGTGACCACATCCTTATCCCCATCGGGGTTACAGGGTTTCAAATTCTTAAAAGCATATTCCTACAGGATTCCCGATCATCCAAATCCTGACTCTCTGGTTTACTGATAGTTGGCCCTTCACGACGACACTGTCCTCCTCCTCTGCTGTGATGACAGCTGGCTCCCACTACAGTTCTTTCCTCCTTCCTGACGTGCTGACAGATGGCCCCCACTGATCGGGGTTTCACTCTTCGCGATTTCAAAGTGCACAAACAACTTGTCACTAGGATCCCCGATATCCCGATGAACCAAACACCGATGGACGGCTTCCTTGTCAGGACTTTTTCTGATGACACCGATCGCTACCACACGTCCTTCCAGATGGACGGTCCCGATTCCTCCGAGATTTTGAGACTTTCAATGTCCCATTTCCTTCGACCTTAGGAACTCTGATTTCCCGATGTCTACTATGCCGACTCTCTTCGGATCTTCGACACATGTCCCTCTTGAACGGACGGCTCAGATTTTGTCGGTGTTTTCAAACTGGATTTCCCCGATCTCTTGTCCACGAGAATGCCAATTTCCTAATGCGCCAAAGTACTGATGGGTGCTCGATCTCTGCCACGTGTCTCTGCTAATGGACAGTCCAGATCCTCCCAGTGTTTTGAGACCTGAAGTGTCTCGATTTTCTTGCCCTCAAGAATCCCGATTTCCTGATGGCTAAACCTCATGCAACTCCTATCCAATCCAATGGCTGACAAGATTTCTTCTCTAGATCTGATGGCTCAGATCACTTCCTTCTTATCTGCTCCTTTGGCTGCTAAAATCTATGTGCCTTCACCCTATCCAACGGTTTATGGGATTTTTGAGTGAGATCCGACGGCTGTCGCTCTCCTCCTTCTGTAGGCTCCGCCTGAGCTCCTCCTAGACATGGAAGTCAATGGTCTAGATCTCTCTCCTTCGCCGATCCGACGACTCTCGTTGCCCCTTCTGGGCTGCTGTGCTTTCTTTCCAGACTTGGAAGAATTTCACGTTCTCAAAGGCTTCAACCTTTTGCGCTCTTTCCTCTTGTGAACTCCTCAACTCTGAGCTTCACCAATGCGTGTGAAACGTTGTTCCTCCTGAGATGCTACAAACACTCAGACCCCTTAAGGGATTTTGTCTTGCTCAAGCAACCTCTTGCTGAGTGCTTCTGGGTATTCAGTAACCCCGCGAAGATCCCTCAGTGGATTCTTCTTCCAACTCCAGAACTCAAAGAGTTCTCTTCTCTTTTGTGCCTGTCTGCACACTTACTCAATGCCCACCTGACAGAGTGTCTTCTCCTAGAACTTCCAACAGTTCTGTTCTTCTCTATGCACCTATGCACTTGCTCAATGCCCACTTGGCAGAGCTCTCAGAATCCTCAGTGATTCTGTTTCTTTTGAACCCACAATAGAGTTCCTTCCTCTGTGCACTCCTTTCACTGGCTCAATGCCCACCTGGCAGAGCTTTACAAAACTCCTCAGAGCTTCTATCTTCTTCTTCAACTGTCAACATAGTTCTTCTAACTACACCTTGTGCCTCTGCTCAATGCCCACTTGGCAGAGCTCTACATAATTCACAACATAATTCTATCTGCAACTATGTCTCCCATACACAGCCTTGCCTCCAAGGTATTCAACAACCTTGAGGTCTTTCTCCTGAGTTTTTGACTCCAAATCTTGTGCCTCAGCACGCCTTTGTCTGAACCCGTAGTGTTTAGAAGTGCATCCTCATTGCACCGGTATTCAAAGACCACAGTAGTCTGTCACGCCCTCCTGGCATGAAACCTCAAAGACCTTCAACCCTAAAATTAAACACAACTCTCTGCAAACATACAACCACAACATACATTTACAGAATAAAAGCACACTCACAAACATCCATACAATACATAACTCATGCAGGAAAAACTGCTTCTGATTATATGAAAATGGAAAATACCTGTATTTACAAAGGTGTTCTCAAGCTCTCTCTGGCTCTCCTCAATTCTGCTCTTCACCTCCTCAAAATGAGATCTAAAAATCTCTTTTACCTAAGGGGCTCATCGAGCGCTTCCCTCCAGGTCTACCTACTCTATTCAATTATAATAAATGGCTGTCTAGTCCAGCATCTGGATCTAGATCTTAGCCGACCTAGAATTAAAGCCGATCTTATCTACAGCCTGCACAAAGACACGACTTCCATGGCTCACCAGCCTAAGCATTTAATTACATTCAATTTCAAATTTGAATGAGGACTGCACCTCCCTTCAGCTTTGAATGCATGCGTGCTGACGCGGATGGCTGGCTGGCTGGCTGACATGGAGAGATGCTCCTACATCAAACTCCTCAGCTGTAAAATCATGAGCTCCTTCTCATGCGCTTCCTCTATAAGTGGTTGGAAATCCTCCTGGATCCCAAACAAATATCTGGAGCTTTCCATATGCTCCATTCTGCTGCTGTTGCTGCTTCTTTTCTGCCCAGCTGCTCCTTGCTGGCAGTCTCTGCTGACCTCAATATCAGCCTTCTGATCTCTTCTATCACTGCATCCAGCTGCTCCAGTGGCTGGTCCTGCTTTTGCAGTCTCCTCAGCTGCAAAAATTTTTGGCACATGAGAAGATCACCATGATCTCCCATGCCTCCTTCATCTGGTTCCAACTTCACCTGTTGGAAGTGCACACCCTGCACTTTCACCCTTTCCTCCAGGACTTCTATCTGTTCCCACAGATCAGCAAAACAAATGTTGTATGCCTCTTCTTCCTTTGCTGCAAACTCCCCTGTTGCAGTCTTTTCAGCTTCCTTGCTGAAAATATTGAACCATTCCTCAGAATGCTCATCATTCTCTTCTACTTCCTCTATTGTTAGCTTCAGTGCTACAACTCTTTCAGCTTCCTGGCTGAATTCATTGAGCCATTCCTCCGAATGCTCATTCTCCTCTTCGTTCTCTTTTGCTTGTGCTTGGGCAATCTCAAACACCTGCTCCAATTCCTCCTTGACAGTGATCGTCAGCTGCGACTGTTCTGCTGCTACACCATCTGCAACACTGATTTCTACCTCCTCTTGGGCACATGGTAGGAATATCCCAATTCCCCCAATCATCAGAATATCATTCTGATCTTCCTCCTCTTTCAGCTGCACCTGCTGATCTAAATTGAGTTCTGAGATTACCTGCTCTGTCATCTCCCCTGGATGATTCCAACTCACTTCTTAGTTTATGAGACCCATATATAGTCTCATCTGCTCATCCCTACCCACCTGGAAATATGGGATGTCTCTGCTGCCCTCCTGACAGACTATGAGATCAACCGATCCCATCTTCATCAGCAACCCCTGCTGAATCGAACTCTCCTACGAGTCCATGAGACCTTCAGATAGTCTCGAATTTTCATCTCTACGCACCTGGCAGTCTGAGATGCTTCCACTACCCTCCTGGCAGTCTTCAAGATCCCACAACGACCTCATTTCATTGCCCAGCTGGCAATGTGAAATTCCCTGGCTATCCTCCTGACAGTCCGTGAGATCCTCAACTGATCTCAACTCGTTGCCCACCTGGAAAACTGGAATTTCTACTTCTCTGCCCTCCTGGCAGTCCTTGAGATCCTCATCTGATCCCAATTCATCCTCTTCATCATCGAGACCTCTCCTAGTCTCTGACTCACATTCATAAATCATCTTTTCCTCTGTGGCCTTGAGGTTTTCATCATACCTCAACCATCTCTTTAAAAGCCTGCGCTGTCCTCTGACCATCAACTCCCTGACTGGCCATTTTGTTGTTGCCTTCTTCATAGGCAATTCACACATTCGTCTCCTCCTCCTATCTTGCCGCATATGCAGTTCGAGCTTCTCTATGTCTGCCTTTAATTCATAGAGCTCTCTATCCCTTTCCTTCTCCATTTCCGCAAGCTTTTCTGCCTTTCACTTCTTCCTCCCAGCATGCCTATGGTCTTCAGTAACCATGGTGTTGTCTTTGCTTGCTTTCCCAACAGTCTTGCTGTTGTCACTCTGCACTAAGAGTTCTACCAGCTTCATCATCCTACAGTCCCCCTGACTGTCTTCTCAACTGTTGCCTACCTGTAAACAATCATCATAGATCCCTCAACACTTTTTATTCGTCTTTCCTCTTCTGTTTGCAATATACAAATAGAATCTCGCTTTGATACCACTTGATGGTGCTAGAATGCTACATACCCTGCGGGGTCTCTGGGCTTGACCTCCCGATCTTAAGGATCGTTCAAATTCTCTTACGAGCCAAATTAGCTCCTTAGATCCCCTGCTGGAATCCTATGCAAAAACCTGATCCATAGGTCCTTTAACTCCCTTCACGGCCTTCTGCACTCTACCGTGACTTTTCCTCGGCTCAATATTAGGGTTCGGGGTTTTGAGTTTCCTGTTATGGAGAGTCACTCTACTCTCAATTCCCCGATCACCGATGCACCCTTTTCATGCGCTAGCCCTCATGGCTAGGATTCTTGACCCATATGACCAGAATTCATAAGACCGCATCCTTACCTTCCTTCTATGGGGGTTTCTGACTTCAAATTCATGAGGCTCCTCAAATTCCCATTAGCCCTCTAGGCTAAGCTCCTGGGTCCACATGACCTCTCCTTATATGACTGCAGTCATATACTTCTGTCGGGGTTCTGGGGTTTTCGATGTCAAAATGAAATCGTCCCCTGGATCCGCGATCCTCCGATTCTCGACGCACTTTTAACTTCAGCTAGCCTTCCTGGCTCAGCCCCGGGTCCACGTGACCATTACTCTGTGACCACATCCTTATCCCCATCGGGGTTACAGGGTTTCAAATGCTTAAAAGCATATTCCTATGGGATTCCTGATCATCCAAATCTCAACTCTTTGGTTTACTGACAGTTGGCCCTTCACGACGGCACTGTCCTCCTCCTCTGCTATGATGATAGCTCGCTCCCACTATGGTTCTTTCCTCCTTCTTGACGTGTTGACAGCTGGCCCCCACTGATCGGGGTTTCGCGCTTCACGATTTCAAAGTGCACAAACAAATTGTCACTGGGATCCCCGATATCCCGATGAACCAAACACCGATGGACAGCTTCCTTGTCAGGACTTTTTCCGATGACACCGATCGCTGCCACGCGTCCTTCCAGATGGACAGTCCCGATTCCTCCGGGATTTCGATACTTTCGATGTCCTATTTCCTTCGACCTTAGGAATTCCAATTTCTCGATGTCTTCTATGCTGACTCTCTTTGGATCTCTGACACCTATCCCTCTTGAATGGATGACTCAGATTTTGCCTGAGTTTTCAACCTGGATTTCCCCGATCTCTTGTCCACGGGAATGCCAATTTCCCAATGCGCCAAAGTACCGATGGGAACTCGATCTCTGCCACGTGTCTCTGCTAACGGACGGTCCAGATCCTCCTGGTGTTTCGATACCTGAAGTGTCTCGATTTTCTTTCCCTCGAGAATCCCAATTTCTCGACAGCTAAACCTCGTGCAGCTCCTATCCAATCCAACAACTGACGAGATTTCTGCTCGAGATATGACGACTCAAATCACTTCCTTCTTTTGTGCTCCTACAGCTGCTAAACTCTGTGCGCCTTAACCCTATCCAACTATTTACGGGATTTTTGAGTGATATCTGATGGCTGTCGCTCTCCTCCTTCTGTAGGCTCCTCCTGAGCTCCTCCTGGACGTGGAAGTCAACGGTCCAGATCTCTCTCCTCCACCGATCCAATGGCTCTCGTTTCCCCTTCTGGGCTGCTGCACTTTCTTCCCAGACTTGGAATAATTTCATGTTCTCAAAGGCTTCGACCTTTTGCATTCTTTCCTCTTGTGAACTCCTCAACTCTGAGCTTTTCCAATGCGTGTGAAACACTGTTCCTCCTGAGCTGCTGCAAACACTCAGACCCCTTAAGGTATTTTTTCTTTCTCAAGCAACCTCTTACTGAGTGCTTCTGGGTATTCAGTAACCCCACGAAGATCCCTCAGTGGATTCTTCTTCCAACTCCAGAACTGAAAGAGTTCTCTTCTCTTCTATGCCTATCTGCACACTTACTCAATGCCCACCTAGCAGAGTGTCTTCTCCTAGAACTTCCAGTAGTTCTGTTCTTCTCTGTGCACCTATACACTTTCTCAATGCCCACTTGGTAGAGATCTCAGAATCCTCAATGATTCTGTTTCTTTTGAACCCACAACAGAGTTCCTTCCTCTGTGTACTCCTTTCACTGGCTCAATGCCCACCTGGCAGATCTTTACAGAACTCCTCAGAGCTTCTGTCTTCTTCTTCAACTCTCAACAGAGTTCTTCCAACTACACCTTGTGCCTGTGATAAATGCCCACTTGGCAGAGCTCTACATAATTCACAGTAGAATTAGGTCTGCAACTATGTCTCCCATACATAGCCTTGCCTCCAAGGTATTCAACAACCTTGAGGTCTTTCTCCTAAGTTGTTGACTCCAACTCTTGTGCCTCAGCATGCCTTTGTATGAACCTGCAGTGTTCAGAAGTGCATCCTCAATGCACCAGTATTCAGAGACCATAATACTCTGTCACGCCCTCCTGGCATGAAACCTCAAAGACCTTCAACCCTGAAATCAAACAAAACTCTCTACAAACATACAACCATAGCATACATTTACATAATAAAAGAACACTCAAAGACATCCATACAATACAAAACTCATGCAGGAAAAACTGCTTTTGATTATATTAAAATAGCAAATGCCTGTATTTAAAAAGGTGTTCTCGAGCTCTCTTTGGCTCTCCTCAACTCTTCTCTTCACCTCCTCAAAATGAGATCTAAAAATATCTTTTACCTGAGGGGCTCATCGAGCGCTTGCCTCCAGGTCTACCTACTCTATTCAATTACAACAAATGGTTGTCTAGTCCAGCATCTATATCTAGATCTCAGTCAACCTAGCATTAAAGCCAATCTTATCTACAGCCTGCACAAAGGCACGGCTTCCATGGCTCACCAGCCTAAGCATTTAATTACATTCAATTTCAAATTTGAATGAGGACTGCGCTTCCCTTAAGCTTTGAATGCATGCGCGCTGATGCAGCTGTCTGGCTGGATGTCTGACGTGGAGAGATGCTCTTGCATCAACAAGACTGAAAAAATACCTAGAATAGACTCATCTACAGTCTTATCATGCTCATAACATAGGATATAACAAGTCATGGAAATGGCTTGCCTAGTTATGTCAGGAAAAATGGTAGATTTGAATGGAGGTGGGATGGTTGGAAGTGGGGTAATTGAATCCAATAACTTGATTAAGGACTTGTCCTTTTCAGGTTGAGATAATTTCTGGTATTTGGAGGCCATGAAATCATCATCTATATATTCTTGAGAAATAGGTTCATCAAAATGATGTACTTGAAGAATAGATTCTCTTGAAAATGAACATATTTTTGAAATATTGTAACTACAAAGAGTATTCTATTTATTATTGATGTATTATTCATTAGATCAATCCCCTTTTATGGAATGATCATGTTGACCAGTGTAAATGACCAAATCCCCTTTTGTGGATTGGTCAAACCCTAATTGTAATAGGAAGAATGAGAAGTTGGCCCCCAGACTAAATTAAGGTGGTTCTAACCACCCAGAATAAAAAGTCGGCCCTGCCAGTGAAAAGACACCTTAGTTCAATGCCTGCCACATCGAGATTCTCTACAAAATAAGAAAGAAGAACAACCCAAGAGGTTAGTTGATGAAGCATACGACAAGAAATTGGCTGAAGAGACAGAGGAGAAACGATTGGCCAACAAGGATGAAGCAAAGAAGAAATTTGATGACATTCTGAAGCAAAATTTAAGCCAAACACCAAGAACTTTGTCTACACCCAACCTAGTCATTGTGAACATACCTTCTCTGGAGTACATTCCCATAATCACCATACTAGGAGACTCCTCCCTCTCCTCCCAAGCCCTAAATTTTGAAGGCTATGTAGTACCTATTGGAGACTACTACTTCGACAACAGAACTAGACGCATTGAAAAAATATGGGAGAAAAGGAAGAGAGGATAAGACAACATCTCAAAGTCATCTATAGCAAGGGTATTGGAGTGGAAGGTAGGGCCTAATCGAGAAGAGAATGCGGTTCAAGAATCTTCAACACTTAACACCTTTGCAAGGTTAAATGCCTCCTATGTCCTAGAGATAATGAATTCCCTCAGCACTGCTAGGAACTGATTATTCGAGATGGAAAAATAGTTGAAATGTGTAAAAGACAAATTCACCATATATGTCTAGGAAGTTGTAAAAACAACTAAAGGTCTCAATTCAGGGAAGATCAATAATTTCCTACATGCAAAAAGAGACCACATGAACAAAGAATTTGAAAATAGGATGCAAATCCAATGGGACACCCATAGGAACAAGTTAGAGGTGGAAATACATAAAGTTAATACCACCCTTGAAAGTACTAGAGCCTTAGAATGCACCATGGAATCCATTAAGGCACAAGCACTGGTAGCAAGTGAAACATTAGCGATGGAAAATTTTGAGTTCCTTAATCTATTGATCACCATATGGGTTGAGTGACAGGAACAACTTAGGTTTCAAATCACTTTGATAGAGACTCAAGGAAGGTATCAGGAAGCAAGAGAGGATTTTTAGGAGATGGTTAATTTGTAGGACATGCACGAACCTCCACCTACCTCGCTACCAGTATATTTGAAGAAGGAAAGACTCAGGTACCGAATGCTCTTTGACACCAACAAGCCACTCTTCATGAGTGCCTGCTCCACTCAAGGAGTAGTTGCTGACACATGTGCACAACTGTGGAAATATGAAAATGATCTCGTTTCAGAGGCAGGGGTACAACGATTGTAGTCTATCGATTGAACTACTCATTTTTGTGCTAGGACGATTGAAGTGGAATATCTAAAGAGTTCCAACCATGCGAGCATTCAGGATCTAATGTTATTTGAAGAAAAATCAATTGAAGAACACATGTTGTTTCCTACCCGGCTCACCCACAAATTCCAATCCTTTGTAAAGGCCACATTAGAGCGGTTATATGAAGAAGTGACCACAAAAACATACAACGAAGAATCAGTCTTAGAGAGATTGCAATCAAGGAAACTAGAGAGAATTTTAAATGACCATTCCATTTGGAAATAATACCAAGACCAACTATTGGAGTTGGCCAAGTCATGATTAAAGAATTCCAAAGTTCCTTCTAGATGTTGTTTTATTCGACTATTGTAATCTATTTTTGAATATGAAGAGTCCCTTTTTGTGAAACGACCCTAATTTCGTAATTTCCAAGAAGAATGATTGTAAACAATGGGATTTTGGGTTTTTGAGTGTAGCACGACAATACATCTATTGCAAGTTAATTTGAATCTGAGAGATGATGTTTGGGAGATTATGGTATTGATGTGTATGCATGATATTATTTTTTTATGGATCTCTATTATTGTATCCTGTGAATATTATTTGATGAATTACTTATGAGTATAATAATGTTTATATTTTGAAGTAACCATGGTTTTTTAGGATGAATACAACGATATCATAATGCTTTTAATTAATCGAATATTTTATTTCTGATTGGTGATGTTATTAAACTTATGTATCATTTGTGATATGAATTTAGTCTACTTAGGTAATACACATTATTCACTGTATCCATTTTCTCTACTCGTTTTCTCCTCATCGGGATAATATAATTTAGTGTTATTTTAGAGACTGCACATTAGAATAGTAATGATACTTCTTAGCTTAATTTTAGTTATAAGTATTCATTTTTTTTTTAATTCATCTAAGAAACTTCGGTTGTCAAATTCATGTTTGTTTAGTATTCTAGTCAACATTTTAGTTAGTATCTTAGTTAGTTGGTAACCAGGCCAAAATTTGGCCGAGAGTGCTATCCAAAACAAGAGTGTCTCTAATTGGGACCGACCATTGGGCGTCTTCCCTCATCTTATTGAGCGGGTCATTACGACCCATCAACAAGACGTTTTACTGAAAAAATTTACAAAAATTGTGTGTCACCTATTTTTATTACTCACTAAAGAGGTTAAATTTAATTGTATTGATAGGTGCCAAAGATATTTTGAACAACTAAAGGATAAATTGACAACAACACCTTCCTTCAAGGGACCATATTGGTCCTTTCCATTCCACATACCCACAGATGCATCAGACACCACCATCAGAGAAATGCTTGGAGAGAAAGAATAACAATGTAATCCTTATACATTGCACTTCATCAATAAGAATATTACACATGATGAGATTAATTAAATTGTCACAGAAAAATAATTGATTTTCGTTATCTATGTTATCAACAAATTTCCCCTTTACATAATTAGATATTCTATAGTTATACACATTGATCATGTTGGCATATGATACTTAATTAACAAACCCATTACCAATGGAAGGGTGACCAATTTCTTATTATTGTTATAGGAGTTTGAAACCACCATTGTGGATAAGCCTAGGAAGGACAATGTTTTCACTAACTTCCTTTCCTGGCTTGTCCATGATGGGAATGTACCCTTATTTGTGTAAAATTTCCCTTATGAACACCTTTTTTCAGTATCTACTAACACTCTGTGGTTTGTATATGTTTCTAATTATTTGGTTGTAGGGAAACTTCCACCACATTTGTCTCCAAAAGAGCAACAAAGGGTCATCAGGAAGAGTGGCAGGTATACTTGGATTGAGGGATGCATCTACTAAAAAATGTTAGACTATGTTATCCGATGTTGTGTAAGAGAGGAAGAAATTTAAGACATCCTGAAATCATGTCACAATGGATCTTGCCAAGGGAACTTTGCAAGAAAAATTAATAGGATATAAAGTAATCCACATTGGGTATTATTGTCCCACTATATTTTGTGATTCCAAGGAATATGTAAAGAGATCTGATAATTTCCAAATAATGGGATGACTAGTTCAATAAAATGAGACACCTCTGCAAATAAAACTAGTGGTGGAGCCATTTGAGAAGTGGGCCATTAATTTCATAGATCATATTAACCCTCCATCTCGACAAAACTTATACATCCTATTTTTCACATATTATGTCACAAAATGGATGGAAGCACAATCACTCATGGTAGCCACAAATAACACAGTGGCAAGATTTCTCCATAGAAATTTTTTTGTGAGGTTTTGAGTACCAAGGGAAATCTTCATGGATGGAGGTGCTTATTTCACTTAAAATCACATTAGAACCATCATATAGCTCTATCATATTAAGAAGAGGATAAGTACCACACCATATCACTCGTATGCCAATGGATAGGTGGAGGGGACAAACATGATCCTTGAAAATATCTTGACAAAGGCCGTTTGACTCCATCTCAAGGACTACGCAGACAAGATTCTGGATGCCTTATGGGCATACATATCCACATGTTGAAACACTACAGGGTGGACTTCGTAAAAGCTTGTATATGAGAGGCAGACCATTGTACCAATAGAAACATAATTAAAGACTCTAATAATTGCACTAGATTTGAGTATGTTCCTATCTGAACCCTGATGTTAGTGGCTCTTGCATATTAGTGAATTACATGAACTTCATTATAGTTCCCTACAACACATGAATGTTATTCAACAACAGAGGGCCAAATCACATGACAAGTTTCTAAAGAAGAAGGAGTTTTTAGTTGGGGATTGGGTCTTGATGTTTGATTCCAAATTTAATGATTTTAGGGAAAACTTCCGCACCCAATGGATAGGACCTTATGAGGTGGATACTGTATATAAAAATGGGACAATAAATCTTTAGACAATAAATGATACCATGACTCCATTAATTGCCAATGGACACATACTTTGATTATAAAAGAAGTCATTTTCTATGGAATCCCTTTTGAAAAGAATCAACAAAGTATGGGCCAATAGTGATATCATTATTAGTCATACAAAAGGATCTCCATAATAATCAAATCTAAAAAAAATAAAAGAATAAGAAATTTCTTACCTTATTACCTTATTTTTTGCGGTGTCTTTACAAACTCATCAAGTCATAGAATAGTGTGATGCCATGACATGAGACAATTTAGTCATTTCACATGATATTGCAACACATGATCAATACTAACATAGAAATATAGTTGGTGTAACACATCATGATGCTACAACACATGATCAATACTGATGTAGAAATCTAGTTTATGCAACACATCCCGATGTTGCAACAAATGATCAATACTGACGTAGAAATCTAGTTTATGGAACACTTTACGATGATGCAAAACCAAGAGAATATTTAAGAGAGGGAATTGTTTCTACAACACCCCTAGATGCTTATTATTCTGCAAAATATCCCTACATAGTGACACGTACTTTGTACGAAGAAAAAAACACCGAGATGACTAATTATTAGTGCTACCATAGGGGGCACAATATCATCTTCCAACACAACAAGCTGCCTCATGACAACATGGAAACCCACATGAATGAGATATATAGTACATGAGGTAAGTAATTAAAAGGTATGCATCCCTATTTTACATGTTTCAAATTGTTTAATTGACATTGAGTTGACTTGACCAATCTAACCACCATCCATGTGCCATAAA
>ML782202.1:569872-585067 GCA_009831015.1 Picea engelmannii
GAGAGAAACAACATCACATAAGAATACAATGTTATATGACTAACCTAACCTAATACTAGACTAAAAATATGACATTAATATATATAGGCACAACATCATA
The DNA here is from genome assembly GCA_009831015.1 of Picea engelmannii. Lineage (NCBI taxonomy): Eukaryota > Viridiplantae > Streptophyta > Pinopsida > Pinales > Pinaceae > Picea > Picea engelmannii. Next base: position 569,973 of record ML782202.1, read on the forward strand.
GAAACACAAAAGTTAGAGAGCTAACAAGGTCACTAAGGGATAGAATTAGACCTAAGAGGATTTTGTTTCCACTTTCTATTTCAAACATTAGTCCAACCAATAAAGTTGTTATGAGTTGGTGGTTTTGTAATAAGGGTTAAATTTACATAAGGAATTGTAGGCTCAAATTAATCTAGATTGATAATGACATCCGTTTTTAATGTTTGAATTGATTTATTGATGGAGTAATTTTCCCTCTTCTTAAAATACTTCATCGGAAAATATTTTTCTTGACATTTCACATGAATTTCCATAGAATATACTAACTAGATCCAAAAACCAATGACATGAAATATGGTACTTCACATATAATATATTATCAAGGAAAAAACAAGCTACATGAAATTTCATTTGAACAAAAAATTACAAGTTAAGTGAGTACATAAATAAAAAAACATACTAACCTTGCAAGTTCAAAATTTGAGCTATGTAGATCGAGAATTGGATTTGTTCAACCGATGGGTGATGGAAAAAAAAAAAACTCAAACAAAATCCACAAACAATGTCACAACTATATAAATTGTGTCACAAAGTTTCTTAAAGTCGGGTATATATAGATCGACTAGTCAACTAGCCGTTAGTAGATGCTTTTTGAGATAGGCAAAATATTCGTGGCAATAACAATGAAATTTCATGGCAATAGCGATGAACTTTCGTGGAAATAGCGGCAAAAATCCATCCCAATTTAAAAAACATATTTGTGGCAATAACGATGAACTTTTGTGGCAATAGTGACGAAAATCTCACCCAATTTAAAAAAAACATGAAAATAATGGAAACGCGGAAAAGTTTTGTGGAATAATCTGCCCATATGTAGTAGTGGAAGTCACTAAATATGATAGAAAAATTATGTCGAAAAACCATGTGTGGCTCTATCATTCACCATGATCCAGATGTGGGATTTCTCTGAGTCGATGACGAGGTATGGAGGATTTTCTAGAGCATGGGTTGGATATTATACATTGAAAGACTACATGGATTCGATGAAGAATTTTATTTGGAATTCACACTCAGTTTGCATGATGACAGGGCTTAGGTATGAGGGTTTCCAATTATGGTGGATGAAAGGTAAATCACAACAACAAGGTTTCCACAGGATGTAGAACAACAAATTTCCTGAAAATTAACATTTCTTGCCTTGAAGGAAGAATTTGTGTCTGATGGAGAAGAATTGAAAAATAAAGAGAATTGGTTTTCCAAAAATGTCTTGGCTCCATCTTGGGGAAAGTTTTCATACCATACCCAAAAATATCTCACATGTGAGGGGAACTATGAAATCATTTTCTGGTATCACCTAAAGTTGTTGAACCACTTGTGGTGCCAAAGGTCAGTTAACAATCCATTATTCCTTTGGAATTTTTTACATCATACGAGTCACCATGCATAGAGGTATAAGTGTCCACACAACTTCCTCTCTCATCATGGTCTCATTAATATCCTTGTAAAACATGCATTAGAGCAAGAAAACCATGCATGGGAATATTTTGTGGGTCTCCGGCCTCCTTCAGTTACAAAGAAACCTACAACACTAGAGGAAGAAATGAGACAAGTTAAAGTGAATAGAATAGGTCCAAGACAACCTTTAGATGGGTAGGAAAAACAATAGGATTCCTCCCATGATCGTGAAATAGATATCATAGGTAGCACACTCCCTAAGAAGAAGGCCTAATCCACATGAAAGATAAGAGATGAAATAATACCCTAGGTTCATGTTCCATGGAAGAGGAGTACACACTTCTTGTCTAGAATGGGCATATTTTATAACACACAAGAACCAACAGGAGAAGAATAACTTATGAAGGAAATAGACATCCTTGCTCACACACAAGAACCAACAGGAGAAGTAGGCTCCACATAAGAAAAAAAGAAATAAGCACCTATTGCCACACAAGAACTAGCATGGGAAGAAGGGGAACCTCTTGCTGAAACAAAAGAACCAACAAGGGGAGTAGAACCAATTGAAGAGGAACCTCCTGTTGACACAGATAAGGAAAAATCCCCTGTTGTAACATAAGAACCAGCAAGACAAAACACCTAATATTTTGTAGCAAAAGGCCATAACAAGGATTCTTGTACAACATAAGGGCAGGACAATAATTTGGATACAACAAAAGAGCCAATGAGGAATGTAAATGAATGTCTCTTGTTGCAGCACCGAAAAGGAGGACTCTCAAGCATAAGAGGTAGAAAAATATTCTAGGTAACATATTTAGGCCATTGTATTATTCCCTTACACAACATAACCTGAATTTAAGGAAAATTGATAATGGATTGAAAAAGTAAATCAGAACATTAAGGGACAAACTACAAAAGGATTAGTCAAGCCTTGATTTTCATGCCCAAGTGGTTGGACTCAACTGCTAAGTCTATCAAAATCTTGGAAAAGAATTCAGTGCATCATTCAAAGAAATGGGGGATATTGGGAGAATAATGGCATTTTTGGAATGAGTGGATGTTAGGACTCAGACTGAACCAACCCCTATGGAGGACCATGGAGATAAAAAAAAAAAGGAGTTCTTGCCTCCTGAGAAAGTGAACGTTTAAAATCAAAACAAGGTAGATTTAAATAAATACCATGGAGATCAGACTTAATAGGCCATCCCTTTTGAGTAGGTCAATGCATAAACCTAGACATAAATCCTTATGGAAGATGTTGGAGTCCAAACATACATTGAGGGTGACTTCTAGCTAAGAGCCCAATTGGATAAATGGAAAATCCTAGTCGATACTTATGAAAAGGAATAGTACCCCTGGAATAATGTAGACAAGCCATCTACAATCTTAGTTAGAGATGGGATGAGAAACTGGGAATTCATAGATGTAAATGGGAATAATGGAAGAAATATATAAATAAGGCCTTTGAGATACAATCCTAAGTGAGACTCCTGGAGGAAGAGAAAGGGTAGGTGAGCACCCTTTTTGGATCCATCCTCACTTGCATAGAACCCTCTCTAGTTTCTTTAGTATTATTGAATGAGAGATATTTTGTGTTCCAGTTTAGAGTAGTGGAATCACCTAAACCCTGTAAGGAGTCCTCTCTAGAGACCTTCTTGTAGGTATATTATAAGATCAACAAAGAAGATAAAAACTTGTTTTGTGAACTTTACCAGCATAACATCCTCCTAGATGTTGAGCCAGAATGAAATACAACTCCTTTTGTGGGAGGTATCTAGTTAAGGGAATTCACATCATTTATGAGCAAGAAATCCTAGTGGAAGAGTGATTTGTTCATTTCTTAGAAGAGTCAAAGTTGCAACCTATGGGTAAGAGGAGATTTCCATAATCCCAAGATCCCTCTCATCTCAAATTATTTATGGGTTAGCTATCGTAATCATGAAACCTTCATGGCCAATAACATAGGAGAATCCATATGTGACTATGTATATTGCATCGAATTTTTGATGTGAGATGATCTGCAGGGAAGCAGACAAGGATGAGAACATACAACAATAGAGATAAGGAAAAAGGGCACCTTCAATTTCCATAATTTCACAGTGGATTTGAAACAAGTATGCAGATGTGTCCAATGCACAAAGGCACGTGCAAATAGTTGGATAGGGTATTCACATCATTTATGAGAAAGCATGCCTAGTGGAAGAGTGATCTGTTCATTTCTTAGAAGAATCAAAGTTGCAACCTCTAGGTAAGAGGAGAGTTCTATAATCCCAAGATCGTTCTCATCTCAAATTATTTATGGGTCAACTCTCAAAAGCATGAAACCTTCATGGCCAATAACATATGAGAATCCATATGTGACTATGTATATTACATCAAATTTCTAATGTGATATGCTCTACAAGGAAGCATACAAAGATGGGAACAAGAACCATTAGAGATAAGGAAAAGGGATGCCTCCAATTTCCATAATTTCATAGTGGATTTGAAACAAGTATGCAGATGTGTCCAATGCATGAAAGCACGTGGAAATCATTAGATAGGGTTGAGATTTTGATACCCAATGATTTGGCTTCCTTCCCCTAAGTATCAACAAGACTATTAGTTGTTACATATCAAGGAGGAACGTTACTAACATGACATTGAAAGAAATGAAGGATATTACTCAGCATATGAGGCTAGACATAAAGGCTTCAACATCAATATTCTTCCTTTCACCACTTTTTTTAGATTTATACTAACTTTATTAATTTCATGAGGACATGAAATGCTTTTGGTTGGGTGGAGACAAAGGGTGTTCGAAATACCACCTTTTTCACACCCTTATCTTACTTTATTGCACTAGTTTTTCCATTATCCTTGCTTGATCTTGAGTATAACGACATATTTTTTCGCCAAGTTTGTCTCACCGCAATTCATCTCATTTTAGGAGTTTTTGATAGCATAAACAGGGGTAAAGTTGACATTTTTATGCTTACTAATGAACGTGTTGAGACACTTTTACAAAAGGTATGTCACATGCATATAAACGAAGTTGTTGCAACACAGTTCCTAGTTGTTGCAACATGATCTTACGTTATTGTGACACAGTTCCTAGTTACTGCAACATGATCTTACATTGTTGCAACACAATTCCTAGTTGTTGTAACATGATCTTATGTTTCTACAACACAATCCCTAGTTGTTGCATCACAATCTGACGATATTGCAACACAATTCCAACATTGCTACTGCAAAACAACTTCAAGTGGTTGCAACAAGACAATGATGAACATTAATTTCCTTTTCTACAAAACGGAACCAATGATTTTGTTTGAATCTTTCTAGTTGTGAGAACCATGTTACAAAAATCCATCACTAGCACATCATCATGAGAAACACAATCAAAACAAAAAAAAGAGGAAATGACAAGGAGACAACTGGAAACTACTAACCCAAGGTATGAACCACTCCAACAAGATTCTTCTAGTGAAGGAAGATGTTAGTTCATGAAGGAAACCATTGTGTCTATATTAGTCAAGATATTTAATGAATTAGAGAATATCTTGAGGATCCTGGATCCTCATGGTTGTCCTCAATGAATTATTTCTAAAGAAATCACAATGTAAAATGTATAAATTCCCTGCTTGATCTAAAAACGAGTCATAATATACTGTAATCTTGAACTCTATTTATCGGAAGTAATAAAGTTTCTATTCTGATTCTCATGCTCTATTTTTCATGTCAATGATCATTTGAAGCTCAACGTGTGATTGAAGTTTTTATTCAGTACCTATCCTAAGGAGGTAGGGCCCCCTCCTTATTTAGGTATTGTTGTACTGTAAGTATAGGTTTCCTTTCTATAGATTGGTTTATCTTTCAGAATTCTAGTGTATATGTTTCTATTCTTATACAACACTATATTGTATTACTCTATATTTGACAGTTTCATGCTTCTTGTCCTAAGAAAATTCGTTTCTTAGTTATTTAATATTTTGAATGGTCTAAGATTAATCATAATTGTTTGAAAAATTATTTCATTAAATGATTACATGATTAAAGAAAGTAGACATTCCTTGACATATCCACTATCTAGGTTTGGATCTTGTTCGAAGTGTGTTTGCTTTCAATACTTAGAGTAAAATCCAATTCATGTCATATTCATACCAGGGTCACAACATTTTGTGCTTCTAGTATGATTGAATTAGTTAGCTACAAATTTCAATTACAATCAACTCGAGTTACAACACAACGTTATTCCAAGCCAGTTGAACTAGATTAAGATTACTTTTGTTCTCCACAACCTATACTATAGATTTTTTTTCTAATTTTGTTAGAAGTTGGTGACTTTGTCAAAAGTGCTAGTGGGGAAAATCCCCCTATTACTATACTGGGTTAGAGTATAGGAAGAGCATTTATCTCCCTTAAAAGACAATCTTATTTATAAACCACCCCAAACATTCGAAATGGATTAACAGAAAGAGATAGGAAAGTAGGTCATAAGTAGTACCTTTGGTCCTAACGTTCGATGTAGACCTCCTCCATATTTGTAGATTCCCAGGCTGCTGGTCTCCTCCCAAATCTGACTTGCAAGAACACTTAGGAAAACAATGCTACAAATATTCTATATCTACTCATCAATATTAGGGTTAGATATAAACCATTATGCATAAATAAAATGAAAACCATAAACACATAATATTTGGGACACAAAAAGGATTCTTTTATTCATTATAAAGATTAAAAGTTACAACCTTCAACAACTTATGCTCTGGGATCCTCTTACAATCAATTGATCACTTTAAGGAAAGGGAATGGATTGTATATGAGAAAGGGATAAAGAGGGAATGCCAAGGCCAAAACTCAGAAAGGGATGCAATACCTGGAATGAGAGGGGCATGGGATTTTGGAAAAGTTTCTTTGTTATCATGCTTTTTATTGGAATGGGACCCCAAGACCTCCTTTTATATGACAAAAAGATAGTTATTTGGTTTGGGTATGGGATACACAGGGTGAATTGGTTGGGAAACCCTTGATAGCCCTTAAACTCTACCGAATTCCTTGCAACTTTTGGAGGTAAATGCAGGTTGTTTAGTGTACAACTAGTGTATGTAAACAAGTTGTCTATCATGCATCTAGCGTATGTACATGGGTATTATTGCAACAGGGCACGTACATGCTCCAAAAATGGTTTTTTAAAGAGAGATCCTCAGCAATAGTTTGGAAAATTGTGCAAGTAGAAAGGCCAATGCCATGTATCCATAGGTAGGGAATTTTAGGGATATAACATATTCCTGCTAATGTGTGAGGTCAGAAGAGCAACTAATGGATGAAATACATTAAAATATCTTTACCAATGGGAACGCACGGATTCGAGTGAGCTCAAGACCAGATTTCAGGAGGTCTCCATTTGTAATACAATAATAATCTCTCTGAGGCAGGCATACCCATGCTCAGGATGAACTGATCATGGATTCCAATCAAGTACAATGCATATACATGTCATAGAAATGTCTATATAAATTGTATCTGGGAGAAATACACAATGGATATACATCTCAAAATCAATCGATGATATTCAAGTGCAATATAATATGCATCTTCAAGAAGAATCAATGCTTGTGGTTGGATATGAGGATTTCATAACTCGAGAAACAACTTCAATATCATCAACAACTCAGGTAGGAGTACAATAGGAGTGTAAGACTCACTACTATGAGTTATTAGACATGCCATCGAGGAAATACTGGAGGATATCGATCATCAGGCACATAACTTCGTCGATTTTGAATCTAAACTTGACTGGATTCACGGGATGGTCGATTCATGAAAGTCAAGAGAAAAACTGTAGAATGTCCGACTCAGGTTGGATAAAAATTCCCTTGGAAAAAAGAATGAAAGATGATCAGACTTAGGCAACGTAATATTGACATAAGTATGTGATGTAGGAGGCACCAAAAACTCTCCATATGTTTGGAAGAGTAACCAAACGGAGGAGGACACAACTCTATGTAGCGAGAAAAAATTCCTAAGGTCATACTAGATCCAAATGCTTGATGAACAAATGGAAGGATTTGCTTTACCCAACGGAGACTATATTTCTGTCGAAAAAAAGGTGTATAGTTCGTTTCCCCTCCTTTTAGAATATTTGTTTTTTTTTTTCTTTTTCAAATTTTTAATGATCTTGAAAAAGAATAAAAGAATGCTACGTTACAAAGGAGGAATGAGTGTCATGAGAAATCAAGTTGGTTCCAAGCACATGTAACATATTGATTCTTAAGGAAATGAAACATGTATAGGATAAGGACACTTGAGGAAAATTCTTCCATGGGTCAAGGTGTTAGATCGTAAAGGAGAAAGAGTGTTGCAAGGCTTGCATTTAAGGAATGCTTTAGAGGTTCAGTTGAGAGAAACATGGAGCCGACATTAGGACAAAGATGCAAAGATGAGACCCGCAATGCGATTAAGAATGACACAACAAGACTCCTTCTATGTTAATTTTTACGAGCCCAGAGAAGGTAAGATCAGTGGTTTTTCATGTTTAGAGAGTCTAGAAAAACGATAAAAGAAGACTCCAAGGAGTTCCTTTTTCGCAACTAGTCTAGTCATTTTGAAAAAGGGTTAAAATTATACCGAAAAGACGTCTTTTAAAAAACATTTTAACGAGTGCCACAAAGACAAGATCACTCACCTATCTTTTCAATTTTAAGGAGTCTGAATAGAGCTTAACTATGGACTCACAATATTTTTCTAGGTTTAGTATCCTTAGCCCCAAAAAGTATAAAATATAAATGAGGATAACTCTCCCAACGAGACAAGTCTTCCGAGGTGTACCTTTTTCTGGAATAATATATTGGATGTAAAAAGGGTTAAACTCATGCCAAATAGATGTTCTTTCTGGACCAATTTAACAAGTGTGAAAGGAACAAGGTCACTCAATGATATTTTCATATTTAGGGAGTCTAAAAAGAGCTTAAATATGGACTCTGTGGGGGTTCCTTTTTCGTAATTAATCTCCAAGGCCCGAAAAAGAGATAAACCAAAACTAAGGAGAATGTTCTTTTTTCAAAAATTTAGTCCCTCGGGCTTGAAAAAGGGTTAAACGTATGCCTGAGAATAATGTTCTAGAGAACCGAATTTCCTTGAGCATACCTTTTTTCGTAAAATTAGCCGTTCGAAATGAAAAATGCATAAAATACCACCAGGCAGATGTGCCTTCAAATTTGAGTTTGGCAAGCATGAAGGGCAACAAGATCGCTCAATCTTTTCAATTTTTGAGATTCTGAAAAGGGCTTAAAAAAGACTCCAGGGGGCCTACTTTTCTCAAGTAATCAAGATGATATTGAAAAGAATAAATACAGTCTCATTGGATGTTTCTTTTGAAATTTAAAGTGAGCTTGAAATACAACAAATCAAGCTCATAGGGAGTTTTGTGGGTAAAGGCTAGAAAAATATGAAGAATGAGGCTTCAACACAAAGTCATGGCGGGACTAAACGAGACTCCCATGCCTATGAATTACTTTGACATGGGCACCAAATGGAAAACAAGGTTCTAACTAGGATTCCCATGGAAGGAAGGCTTTACCACATAAAGTACAACACACTTATCAACAAGGAAGGTTACTGTCACAATTCAATGGGGTCAATCCTAAGGCCAAATGAACCATGAAACAGATAATGCAAAAATGCAAGTAGGGAAAAATATAACCTATATGCTAGTTTCTAGGTCAATACCTTTCATAATGGATCGATACGATGAACAAACGTTAAAGAAAAAAACGTCTCCAAGATACTTCATATAAGGTCAATAAAACTCATCCAATAGTTCATAGATCCAATATAGATAAAAAATTTGGAAAATAAGAGGTGCTACTAAATAAAAAAATTGAAAAAAACAAACCTAGACTGTACAATATGTACAAGGTACTACACAGCCTTACGGCTCATGCATGGTAGTAGTTCAGGTAGAGCCTGCTGCTAGGCTTTGAACAAGAGTCTCTTCTATACTCAACCTAGAAAGTCTCCAAAAAAGGAAGAAAACACAAACCACGGTGTAAGTCTTCCCACGATATAGAAACCATAGTCATGGATTCAAGGATATCCTCATTCAAATAAAATTCAAAATACGAGAAATCACGTGAACAAGGAGGGTCGATAGTCCCAAAGGGTGAAGCAAACCGAACATATTCCATATGACGATGGAGGTTCTGGCCAGGACTGGAAGAGCCTATTCATGAAGAATCACAAGAACAAGGGTTTGAGGATCTATAAACAATGAGATCAAACTCAAAAGGAAACTCAGGACCACTCAGACCAAGAGGGAGAAGCAAGGGCTCCCATGCCCCCTTGGATACAAATATTGATCAATTGTCGAGACCATGCCTCAAGAAGGTAAACATGATTTCATATGTTCCTTCTCAAAAGAAATTGAACATTGAAGATAACATGCCACATAATTAACCCATGGATGGGTAGAGTCTACATGAACACTAGGAACATATAAAGGGGCATCCTGAACTAATGTCGAATTATGATGGTGATTATAATATGACAACTTGTCAATAGTGACAATTCTTTCATTTTGAGGGAAACACATCACCCATAAAAGAATAGACACCACGACATTCATAACATACACATAATCACACCCGAGAAGAATATTGAAATATAATGGGCCTTACACCACTATAACATCGACAAGGAAAATATTCCAACCTAACGAGATAGAAAACTAAGGAAGAATCCCCAAATATTAACTAGGACGTCTATCAAAATCCAACAGCTCATGCGAACCAGACACAAGATCGGGAGATCCCAAGGCTTGCCATGCCAAGGAGGTAAATGCAGGTTGTTTAGTATGAAGCTAGCATATGTACACGGGCTGTCTAACATGCAAATATCATATGTACGTGGGAATTAGTGCAGTAGGGTACGTACATGCTCCAAAAATGGTTTTTTAAAGAGAGATCCTCAACAGTAGTTTGGAAAATTGTGCAAGTAGAAAGGCCAATTCCATGTATGCATAGGTAGGGAATTTTAGGGCTATAACATAAAGTGTCTTACATTTCGAGTTCTATATTCATAAATATTTGTTGCAACTGCATCATCAGGAGTGTAAAGTGAATAATTTTCCCTAGCATATATAGTGCATGACAAATCACAAGTAACTATATGAATCCCTAGGTTGAAAAATTAAAGTGATAAGTATTCTGGTTATATTTCCAGTTATTCAAAAGGTGATTATAAATGAAAGAGACTTGGAATAAAAAATAAAAACATCCAAGGTGAGCCTTAGGTTTCACCTGTTGTTGGGAACAAAAAAGGAAATATGGAAAATGAATGTAGAAGAAAAGATGGCAAGGGAAAAAATAAGGTTTCTAATTGACTTAATGTGATGGAAGTCTTTCGAACTATTTAATTTATTGTTGATGTTTCTTTTTTAGATGGATGATGTTCTAGAGGTGGAGTATCCATTGTAACCACTCCATGTTGATCTATCTTGGTAAGCGTGATCAGGGATTTACTTAGCCACTCTTCTACGTATTCCCTCATCGAGGCCACTATGATCTCATGCTTGGTTTTTATCTAAAACAATTCATTCTCCATTTCTATTAGGTCAATAGATAATTGGTGAAATGTGTTGTCAATGCCATCATTATTGTTAATGTATCAGACCATCCACCTTTCAACTTCATCTTTGGAGAATTCTATTGAGTCAATAAAATAATTCTCCCCTGCAACTTTTAATTCTTCAAGTTGATCCAATAATTTTTCTTTAGACATAAGCATTGTGTCCATTAATAAATTTGTTCCATCAAGTTCCTTTGTGATATCAACAAGTCTTAGGAAAAGGTCACCACTCTTACTTTTCACAACATCCAACTTGTTCAACATTTCTCTTAAACTTTTAATTATTCTCAACCAACATGATTTTTTTTTCTTCATTTGAGTACTAGATGGAAGGTTTTCTTCTCTTTAGTGGGTGCCACTTAAACTTGAAACTTTTTCCATAAATATTACCACATCCTCCTTGTAAAATCCTTCATCATTTTCTAGATTTGTTTGGATATATTCTTTGAAATGCATAATCCTCATTGAAAAAATGGTAGAGATCTATGCAAGCTCCCATATTTATTGGATTGAGTCTATTATTTTTTTAATTCCATCTCCAACATATGTTCTCACTGCTAGCAACAAACTAGATGAACCTTTCAACTTGTTGCTACTTTCCAGGACATCCTCTTGGGCAGGTGTTGGTTGAATTGTGGTTAATGGCTCAACAAACAATGGTTTTAGAATTATAGTTGTCTCTAATTCCATAATTTTTGTATTTTAAAATTTAAATTTCTTTTTCTATATTACAAATAGATTCTTTCAATGCTTTTCTAGTCTCCTCATGAAACTATACAGTTTTTTAAGGCGCAACCCTATGGAAATCAATTTCTATTTTTTATTTTTCAGACACTTTCTTGTTTTCCATGTTTACCTTACCTATTAACATTTGTTTAGAATTTCTATTGTAGGTCGCATGGTGGAGTGTTACATATTCTTCTTCAAATATTTTTGGTTCTTGGGTGACCATAGCTTCAACAATATCTCGTGTTTCTAGAAACCATTGTTCTTACCAATAGGGTTCTTAGATAACTTCATCTACATCCATTTCTCATGGAATTTCTTTGAGTTTCAAGTATTTCCAGTCCCATTTTCTAGGTCTCTCTTTTTATTTTAGCAGAGGTATGCAAAACATGGGATTTTTAGAGTTTTTTCTTCATAGGGTCTTTGTAACCACCATCATCTGAGTTTCCAGTAGGTGTTTTCCTCGTTTCCATACCACTACTCCTTGTTTTTGTTTTAGCCAGGGTACTTCTTTGTGAAACAATGGGAGAATTTTACTTTTTGTTTGTTACTTCTCGTCCCTTTGTCTATAACATTCATTAGTTCTAGCTAAATATTCTATATCATTCAGGGATTCATCAAATGAGGTCTCAAGGAGATTTAAATAATCCCCTTTTCCTTCCTTAAATTGTTAAAAATTAGTGAAATAATAAGAGTATCCCCTGAAGGACATGTGTGTAGTAAATAGAGCATCAGGGTTGAAACCCTCGATGCATTCGACATCATTCAGGAAAAGTTGGTAAAATTGTCTTACAAATTCATCTGAATTAGAGATATGCTTTACAACAACTTCTCCAACTCTCCAGGGAAATGGGATGATTTTTTTTTTCTTTTATCTCTAAAGAAGTGATCCTAGTACTTGTAGTATCTACACACTTCTATAACAAAGTGTATATTTGATACATAGAAAAAGACAAAAAAAGGGTTTTTTTTCTAGAAACCAAATAACCTTATAACATTAAAATCCTTTATAGTTTCAAAATACTTTCTTTGAGATAAAGGTGACACCCTCAAGTGACAACCTTGATGTGTTGGGACCGAACATTAATTTTTTAAATTCAAAAACAAAAATCTCGTGGACTGGATAGAAATAGTATTGAGCCGCGTGTCTCCATAAGCATGGATACTAGAAAGAGAGGAGTTCCACCTTAAAATCAACATTCTTTTACCATGGAAAATATTTGAAAATATGGCAGTAGACTATGAGAAATATAAATAAGATGTCATGTATAATTTTTGGGTTCTCTTCAAACCACCCAGTTGAAATGAAATTTCATTTTAAATAATTCAACCTCAATCAATCATGGTGTCCTCATGCAGAATAAAGTGAAAAATATAAACAAATTTTTTTTGGCGCATAAGTCGTGGACCCTAATCCAATTATGTGGGAAAACAACCAAGAATATTCCTTATAGGGGTATTTTAAGGAACTTACCTCAATCTTAGAAGCATTGGTGTTAACTCTTGGATCGTTTAGATATTTCTCGAGGAGGTATCCTCCTCCTTTGTGTTCCTTAATAAATTCAACAACTTCCTCATTCTTGAATTGCATGGTTGGTTTTGGAAGTCGTAGCATTTTCGTGAAGACTGAAGGATCCAACAAGATAGGTTGCTTCCATTGAACTTAAGTTTTCCTTCCTTCTGTATCAAATTTTTCCACACACCAATGAACTAGCTAATTGAGATCTGTCACCTCAGGTACACAACTATCTAGTGTTATGCCTAAGGTCCACACCTTGTTTGTTTCCTTATCGATAGAAGGAATATATTTGTACCACCTGCATGCTTGTGACCACTAGAGCGCATGGTCCTAACGTCTGAGAGTGTTAATTGTATCTCCACAATACACGTCCTTTCTTCTACATGACATAATTTACAGGTGGTGCTACTGTCAATATAACCTTTTACAACATCACATATTAGTGCTTTATTTAGCCACGTTGTTCATTCATTATTGACCACCATAGCTCTTATTCTAAATTTTCCGACTTGGAAAGTAAGATTAATAATTTATTACAAAGATTTATGAAATCTTCACCACTTTAATAATGGTATTATGTTCACACAAGTGGTGGCTAACATGGTGGGGGGGAATAAATATGAACAAAAAATGGTTATATGATGTCGTAGAGGATGGAAAATGATTAAGTATGTAAGTGTGAAAAGAGGAATGTAGAGTGCAATATGATGAATTTGAGATTGTCGATGTGGGACACAAGACATGGGAAATGAGAAAGGTGAAAGGGGATGACTCCCACATCCACAATAATAAAATAGACTAAGTATGAGAAGAAGACATTATGCGGGTCACGAAAATTAAATGGTAATTTTGTAGAACATGGGATTGTGGGAAGTGGGACACAAGCATGAGGGAAAAAGGTAAATGGAAAGACAGGTGTCCCACATTCACATTCAAAGAAACTACTAAGTATGAAAAAGGAAAAGGGTGCAATTTAGAGGACACATAGATAGATGGGTCATTTTGAGTGTTTTACAACTGTGGGATATGGAACATGGGGATTTGTGGGACAAGAAGGGGTTTTTCTCCTACAACGAGGCTCCCAAAACTCATAAAAATGACTAAGTGTTGGGATCGCAAGAAAATAAAATTTGAATCAGTAAAGTTATACAGGCTTGCGGGTCTACAAACCTAGGAATTTGACAGTGGTATAATCTACAACTTGCATTTCAAAGATAAAATGTGACTAATTAAAGGAAATACAAGGAACAAAGAAAAACAAGGGAAAAATACTAAGGATGGATAAGTGTGTATTAAATTTTATCCACGAATGTAGATCAACAATAAGTTAAATGGATGTTAATGTAATATAGATACACCTTAATTTTTTCTTGAGGATGCTTGAGCACAGTGGTGATTGTGATCCTCCTTAATGGACTATATGGTCTATTGTCTTGGTTCATTTTGTTTTATTCATTGTGATATACTCCTTAATGCTTATATTTATAGATAGTGATCATTCCCTTGGATGTTATGTTATGATGTTAGTTATCTTCATTCTTTTGGATCAAATTTATGTTGGTACTAGATCTTTGCATGCTTTTATATATTGATGGGATATGTATCTTGAGGAAGTGCACTCTATTGTTTTACTTGTATATTATACTCTAATGATGGTGCTTAATAAAATAGACAAAGGGTTTCGTGGAGTTCCTTCCTCCTTTTCACATAAAATTGTATGCATGCTACATGGGTCTTGAAAAGGAGCACCCTAGCACTTGTAATTTCTAGTACACTTTGATTATGAAAATTAATGAGGTGGACAAAT
>ML782202.1:623733-638283 GCA_009831015.1 Picea engelmannii
GCCAGATGCAAATGTGTTCCTCCTGGCACATATGGAAACCAGGATATGTGCCCTTGCTATGCCAACCTGAAAACACATGGCAACAAACATAAGTGCCCTTGAATATGATATATCCAGCACAGACATTATACTTTTGCGGCTGTTAAGTTTTGAGATATATACAGTTATTGCTTTTTATTATAGGCATATATAAGATACAAATAAGATGCAGTTGTGATTTTTGCCAATAAACTTTAATGGAAAATACAGCAGCCATATAGGGCTCGATTGTATCTCCTTGACTCATGATTTGGGAAGGCTGGAAATATTTTTCTTGAAATTGGAAGATTGGTTGTTGTATGGAATTCTTCAAAGTCTCATAACTTCAAAGATATACTTAAAAGACTGGTTAATATTATTATAAATTTCTATTATGTCGAACAATCCTGAAATTTCAATATTTGTTGTATTGAGTTCTGAAGATGAAGGCTTATAACTTCAAAAATAAATTTAAATCTATTCAATATGGTTGATACTATAGTAAATTAAATTTCCGCTATGAACTAGAATGTTTCTCTAATGTTATTTGAAGAGAATGATTGTACTCTGTTTAGAGTATTGCACCCAATCACATAAATTATTGAAAAAGAGCTATAAGATGCACAATGTTTCTCAAATGTTATCTGAAAATAATGTTTCTCAAATACCCACAATGTTTCTATAAGACCTATAACATACCCACAATGTTTCTCAAATGTTATTTGAAAATATTGATTCGATAAAAGTATCTTTTATTATTCTGTTTCGAGGGCAAGAGCATTAATCTCAATCACATAAAAAAAATAGTAAGGAACGTCATAACATGCAGTATGATAGAAGCCAGAAGCCCTACAACATACAGTGTTAGTTTTTCTTTTGTGCGCGAAGTTGGAACATTGTTGTGTAAATATTTATAAAGTGGAGTAACTAATTTTATAAAAGGTTAAAGAAACGTTTCTCACATGAGGGGTTAGAGATTTCTTACATATTCTCCACAAATTTAAGTCTAGATTGGGGTCATATTTACTATGGAAAATAGTTATCAATGACTTTTTTCATAAATGATGGGTTGGTTTGTTTTGGTCCTCTTTCATTGGCCCATTGGCCCTAGCAAGTTCAAGTTGGAATTGTTTTCCTCCATTATATCTTTTTTATTGTTTTTTCTTTGACATTTTTTACTTCTCTTCTCAATTTAATTGATAAAACAACTTACATTATTCTACATAGTAATTATGATTTGATAAAACAATTTACACCATTCTATCTAGTTATTTTCTTTATTGTATTTACACTTAGTAAGTTTGAAAATTTTCTCTTTCTTTTCTACTCTTCTTCTTTTGTTCTTTGTGAACAATTTCTCTTTAATGAGAGAGAACCACCTCCTCCCTTCTTCCTTTTTATCTGACCTTCTTAGTCTTCATCTCTTGCTAACTCTCTCCTTCAAGAACTTTTTTTATGCTATGTGTTTTTTTGTTTCCTCTCTTCTACCTTCTCATGTGAGAGTGGTAATCTTTCATAAAGACAATGCACCCACCATTATAAATATGACCAAACCCTCAACAATAAATCAACTATACACTAATTAATTCATCAAAAAGTCAGATGGAAATTTACCTTGGGTCCAATAAAAAATTGCATACATAAATAAAGTAATAAAATGACACATGGATGGTTGGATTAGGTGGTGGGGTTCGAGGGACCAAGATGCTTGTAAAGGAATAAGGGATTGACGTCACCCTTATCCCCCAAATTTTGAGAGTTGAGACATGTTGAATCTATAGGGTAGTTGATGGATTAGAGTTTCTCCACTACACACTAGCTACAAGGGGATGCTCCTACATATTTCTACTTAGGTAAGAGAAAACTATGGTCTCATCATAATACCATAGGTTACTACTAAAAATCCATTTCTACTCCCTTTTGATATGACATTTTGACATGAATATAGGAAAATTTGTGCCTCTTTCACTTCTTCCTCCAACCCCACAACTTGAACCACTCTCAATTATGTACTTTTCATATGGAGGTTTTCTCATAGATCCATGAGCCCTCTTATGCTACAAATAAATTTCTCATGGAACACAATGGATCCATATCCAAATCACCCTTTATGGATTTAATAGCTTACCTCACCATCCCCAAATATAATTCATTAATGTTTCCTTCATCCTCTTTAATAAAATGGTGATGATAAAATGTTATGTTCTTGATGCTCATATACATTGTCTTTTCGTACCATGAAAAAGAACCTATCCCACCTCAAAACATGCTAACCATCCTTGAAGTTCCTATTCTCCACCATGAAGAACCATATATTCCATCCCCATGATTTTGATTGTTATCATGATTTTGATTTTGATCGTTATCATGAGATGATGCACCATCCATTAGAAGCACACCTCTTTCCTAGAACATCAATCGTGTTTCTCCTACATCATTGATTTCCATCATTGATTCCCTTTAATTTAGCGTCATTATAATTTGGATGGGAGATCTTTGTCACAGATTTCTCCTTCATGGGTACCATCTCATGGAGGAGTCCTCTTTCCATTGGAATAGGGCATGAAAATCTTTGGGAATCCACTTCATCCAAACCTTATTTAATAAAATAACGTCATCTTGATCCCTTGGACACACCCATATTTTGTTCATAGGAATACGTTTGATAGGCCATGACTACCTCTAATGTTCCCTAGTATGATTCACAAGACCATTTTTATTTCCTCCTTTGAAGCACCTCGTCAAATATGATCAACAAGTTTTTGAATTTAAAGAGGACATCCCTAGAGGATAGATGGATTTATTTGAGCACCCTATTCTTGTGCCATATATGCTTTAATCAGGGAATCTCATTTATATTTTTAAAGTCGTTGTTATCATCGTTTCTATCAAACTACGTTTTACAAAAAAAACATCCTTCCTATATAAAAAAAAATGTGTCCCTAAAGAGGTCACTTCTTACAAAACTTTGTTCGAAGAACTATGTGATATTTTCACTTTGTTATATGGAAAAATGTAAGTCATGAACCTAAGCATTATTTAAAAGCCACACCACACCGAGACTAGGTAAGGAAAATTTTAAGGACTTGTACTTATCTTAAAGTGTATAAATTTTGGTGAATCTCACTTATTCTTAAGAAGAACACTCTACAATGTTTGACAATATTTTTGTAAACATATTTAAATTTCTAAGGATTTTATATAGTTTCTAGAAAATTTTGGCAATTTTTACCAAAAAATAACTGTATCCTATAGAACTTCGGAAAATCATTTTTGAAAAAAATCTAAATTGGTGAATCATTTCTTGGAAAATTATCCCACCTCGAAATTTAGCCCCTAAAATTTTCCCCAACACTAGATACGATTAGCCAATTGTTCAATAGGAGAAACAATGTACTTACCCTACCAAATCTCCAACTATCTATTGACACAAGTAGATGTCCTTTGTCAACTTCACAACTTACTTGGAAAAATAACTTTCCTATTGCAATTTGGGTATGAGAAATGAAATGAAACTACTAAGCAATGCAAAGTGCAATATAAAAATGAAAAAAGAAAAACTTAAATAATCAACAAAGTAACTTAATTGGTCAAGAATCATATTCCTTGGTGTAACCTATGCATGGTCAATTGGATTTTTTGTTTTGAAGTACAATATCTAAGATTCAATCTCTAATAGGAACGAGTTATGAAAACCTAGGGATCTAAGACCACTTTGTAACAACCCATTAGGGTGTTAAATATAAAAAATATTTTCTTTAAAACTATATACATCAAAATAAAATAGATATATAATCATCAACCACATGCATACAATCCAACAAGTACACTATATAAGGTGTTGGATTACTGAGAGGGGAGGTGAATCAATAATAGAGCAATTTAATCATTTTTCACCATAAAATGAAAGTGTTATATCATTGTAGCATTATCATCCGATAGTTGTAGAGTAAATAAACAATGAACAAATGGGAAATCACACACATACACAGTACATCAATTTTTTATGTGGAAACCCAAAGCAGGAGAAAACCACGAAATGTTTTTTCTTATATGTCTTTAATAATTACATTTATTGGAAGCACCAACTTCCTTTGTTTTCCAAATACAACTTGAAGGAGACTCCAACCACCTAGTTTCTCATGCTACAACCTAAGGGAAGCTCCAACTCACCATTTCTCCGGCTACAACTATAAAGAGGATACAACCCCCTATGTTCTCTGGCTAACAAGTGGAAGGTAGCTACAACCAATCAGTCTTTCCCCTTCCAACTGCCCTGGTATAAAAGTAGAATGATGGAACCACTACCACACTATCACTCTGAGATATAATGCTATAAACCTGTACCAATCAACTTGCACCAAACAACATGTACCAATAACTTGAACCATGCATCAACCATGCATCAACCTATACCTCAACCTTTAATCAACCTGTACCATAAACAAGTGCATCAACCATGCACCCACCTATACCAAACAACCTGTACCAATAACGTGAACCATGCATCAACCATGCATCAACCTGTACCTCAACCTATAATCAACCTGTACTATAAACAAGTGCATCAACCATGCACCAAAATGTACCTCAACATGTACTATGAACAAGTGCATCAACCATGCACCAAACCTATACAAATAAATGTCACAACAACCTGTCCAAGCAACCTATCACAACAACCTGTCTCATCAATCTTATCAACAAAATATGATTTGTAACTCTGTAATATACCTAGTGTATATGATCACATACCTGCAAACCTTCCTTAAATTTAACAACAAGAGATTAGAATTTTCATCAAACTTTACTTTAGTTTCACATGACTAGTTTTGGATTAGTCAACAACTCTAACTTGAAATAATCATAATTATGTACCTGTAATGAATAAAGATCTGAAAATAGTAGATAATGTTCTTCGGTGTGTTTTATGAAATTCATCAAGGTGTCATTACTTGGAACCTCTTAGAAAATGAGTTATAGAAAAAATGGCATACCTCGTTGAATTCTGGCTTATTCTAGAGTGCAAACTTGTAGAGCGTGGGCCACATAGAAAATTTGTTTTATGGATCTGAAAATTGTACAAAGAATACTACATACTATACTATAACCAACACATTTGGTCTTATGGAATTTAGATATGTTATGAATAATTTATGACGTTTTTACCCGAAACACATGTTTTAAACTAGTTTCACGACTAGCCACAAACCCTATTTTCCACGGAGTGTAACTCCAAAAATACAATGACCCACAGACTGAAATTTGTACCGCAACTACTTGGATATGTTCCCTCAACAGCCTCCCAATTTCATGGTCTGAATCATTCTAGAAAAATAGTTATTGAGAAAATCGTGAGATGACTTGTAAATAACATACCTTAAAAAGCATCATCAAAAGAATTTATCGTCCCTTGAATTTCGACCTTCTTTACTTCACCTTCCATCTAAAATTCGTCTTATATATCATTTGGTTACCTTATTCACTTGTAGATATTCAATATACTCAAGTGTGATTAAAATGAGAGAGCCTTGCCTCTTATTTATACTTTCATGTAGCTTCCTCAAGGGGTTACCTTTTAACGATCTTAACCCACTTTCCTTATTTTAGGGTTAACCCACTTCTAATTTTTCCATTAAATTTATTATTTAAATAATTTATTTTGTATGCACAATTTAATACTCAAATACTCAAATACGAAATACCTAATCGTATAGCTTCTAAAAGTCTAATTCTTAGCCAAGTGCACTCCAACTACCATAAATAATGTTCTAATAAGATTTCATAAACCAATATTCAACAAGATTCCATAAAGAATATTAATAAATATCCCACGAAACAATATTTAACATATAGATGAACCATTCTTCAATAGATAGGTAGGAAATTGCACCAACAATTGATTTTCCACTCAACGTGTAAGATCCTCAAGTATTAAACAATTTTTATTGAATACTTTCCATTTATGGAAATTCGTACTTGGTTTAATTAAGGCATTTAACTCATATATTTTTAATTATTGAGCAAAAGTTTGACTTGCCAATTGTTCCCTTTTGATGGACAAATGTAAGAGACAAAAATTATTAACTTATTAAATGCAGGAAACAATGGAACGAGGTTAAAAATAGTTGACTATGAATCCATGAGTGGGGAACATGTTTGAGTTAACTCAAATCTATATTTTACAAGTGTCAACAGTGGAGTGTTGTCACTAGCATCCCCTAAAAATCAAGGATTTCTAAAGGTGTGAATTTCCAAGGAGGGAAATGAATTTAATGAAAGGTCTCAGGCACAATGAGGATGAATACAACATATGTGTTAGGCATGACATTGCTGAGTATCTTGAAAATGAATGGGTTATTTTTTGTGTGAGCACAGGTGGTGTTAGGAAAACAATTATGAATTGTATAAAGGTACATTGGATAAGGAGGAAACTCAGTTCACCCTTATGAAGTCATAGTCAAGCTTGGGAGTGGTCATGACAAGTAGCTTGGTTTAATACACGAGTACGTGCATTACAAAAATTGAAATGTTTCTTTTTTTTCTTTACACATAAATATCAAAATTATAGAATTTTGTATTCAAAAAACATGTTACATGTAGGAGTCAACATTAGTGGCGAAAATATATGATATCTCTTAGATATATTGCAACTTTAACACCTTTGGAGAAAAATAAAAATTTCATATTTAAAGAATCACAAATACCATACAAAAATTTACATAAATATACATATCCATAATAAAGGAAGTTTTATTGAAATATAAACTTAATTAAAATTGACCATAATTATGGTATCATATTGATGGACTACACATGAATATAGGGCACCCTTACATTCCTTAAAAAAGAGAAATTGTAGATTTATTGAACATAAATTTCCTCTTCTCCTACGAAATATTTTGTAAGTAAATATAAAAATTGAAGTCAAAGGTTCACAGAATAGATATTGATGAAATAAGAACCCAAATACCTTGGGAAATTCAAATGTGGAAAACCTCCCTTTACCTACACAACAAGAAGAACAAAGCAATTACTTACAATAATACTTGGACTTAATAGTGAACACATGCTTATTGGTATTCAAGAAGTTGTGGAATGTTGAGAAGTGTAGGGTTTACCAGAAACCTTTCCCCTTTTTTCTGTCTTAAAAACAAAAGGAAAACTGTGTTCAGGTCATTATTTTGATACTATCAAATTGGTAGAAGCAGTAGTAAATAAAGTAAAAGTTCTTACAGAGGGTACGATTATTACCTATGTCGTGTCTATTGTCAAAATCTAATTTGGAAGCAAACTGATGCAATATCGAAATGAGGAAATTGTTTTAACTTCTGATCGATTCTCTTGTTGGAATAATGCTTATAATAGATTGGTTTGGATTTGGTTTAAATCTGTTGAAGATTTGTAGGAGGTTGTTGAAAGATTCTCTCAACAACTATCTCTATGTTTGGAGATAGTTGGATCTGATTTCAACTATATATACATGTAATATTGTGTGCAATATGTGTAATAGAAATTATTATTTGTGTGTTATGACTATTCTCACAAACTTTAAGATGGTATCAGAGCCTAGTTGAACTTAATCCCTCACGAGAGTGCCCAAGAAAATGTGATAGTCATTGAAACTGATTCTCTATACATATGTGTGAGAGTGTGCTTTGAAGAATGCAGTTATTTATGTGTAAATTAATTTTTATGTGTGCAAATTTAATTATTTTGTGAGTGAACTGCCTTACTCCCGTAGAGAAAAATCTTTTCCACGCAGAAAAAGAAAGGGCACGTGACCAGATATTTAAGACGCTGACTCGTGCAATAGATCAATAATCAGTGCAATTACTACGAAATTTGTGCTGGTTCGTGCATGCAAAGTGGAATCTGAAGGGCGAGCCTTTCACGCACTGGTATCTTCAATTCATCAGGAAGGACATTACATCCTTTCATCAGGACGCCTATGACAAGGGATTATTCATGGCATCATTGTGATCTGTTATTCGTCTTACACAACACTTTCTTCTCACTAGAAGAAGTGCGATATGGCCATTGATTTCAGGATCTTCTTCAACCTCCCTGGAGTCACGGATTCCATATTCCTATTTATGTTTTACCAGATTGAAGGACTATGAATGCCTCAAAATCTAAATGGGTGGTTATATTAATTAATTATTTTTATTAATTGATTTGTATAAATTTTGTCTATAAAATTTTATTTTGTAGAGCTAATCAATGAACATAATATCATAATTTAAATTAGTGGTTCTTGACGTACTTCGGTGCCATAGGAACACTTCACTGCTTTGGTTATGCATATTTTGTTATATTTTGGTGGATCTTGTTGTGCTTTGGGCTTCAAGAACAACAGTGACAGGTTGTCCATGTACATATTATTGTATGTGTGTTTAAAAAATCTCAGTTGTATGATTGACTTATGAAAATACCTAGTAATCAGATCACTGTCCTATATAACTCTTGAAATTTGCTTTTAGGGGGAATTCCACAGATGGTAGTGTATCCATAGGATAATTCATTATCAAGATTGTCCTTCGGGAGGTCGAGAATCGTCGATTCTACAAATTCATCAATGATGGTCAGAAGCAGTGTTATGTTAAATGAGTTGAAAGGGAAGCTCGAAGTTGTAGAGAAGAAATAACGTATAAAGGAAGATTTCAGAGTGGATAGGAGTGTTGATGAAGACCAGTTAGACAACGAAAGAAAATGATTAATATTGTAATTTGTTATTGAGTGTTGTAAGTTTTTATAATGTAAGGATTATGGGAGGGTGTTGAAATAATGCTTACGATAGAATGGTTTAGATTTAGTTTGAATCTGTTGAAGATTTGTACGAAGTTGTTGAGAGATTCTCTCAACAACTATCTCTATGTTTGGAGATAGTTGGATCTAATTCCAACTATATATACATGTAATATTGTGTGTACTATGTGTAATAGAAATTATTATTTGTGTGTTATGACTGTTCTCACAAACTTTAAGATCCCTCATAGACAGAATGAGCCATCATTAATGATCAATTGTGAAGCAAGAAATGCAGAGAGAAAGAATAGGAAATAAAAAAAGTATATTAGAATATAAGAAGAAGAGTACAAAACGAGTACATGAAGAATATATGAAGAAGTAAGTCCTATGCAAAGGGAAATAGCTGAGCTAAATAGGCTCAAGCAAAACAAGAATAGAAAGTACAGCTGGCTAGGACAGCTGACAATGTATAGTCAGCCTGTTGAGGTTACATTATATTTAATACTCCCTCTTAAACTCAACAGTTACAGATATCAACACTGATTATACCTAAGTGCTATCTCTGAAAATCAAAAACCGATTTTCCCAGTGGCTTTGTAAAGATATCAGCAAGCTGATCTCGAGAACCATAGAATTGTAGTACAATATCACCATTATTGACTAGCTCGCGTATGAAATGAAAACCAGTGTCAATGTGTTTGCTTTTCTTGTGAAACACATGATTTTTGGATAGAGCAATTGTTGAAGTATTGTCACAGAAAATAGGAGTTGGATCATTTTCTATATGTGACATATCTTTCAATATTCTTCTCAGCCACACAGCTTGACAGGAAGCTGAGGTAGCAGCGACATACTCTGCCGCTACAAAAGATATTGAAACAATTGGCTGCTTCTTTGATGCCCATGAGATCAGGTTCATGCCGAGTTGAAAAACATGTGCATATGTGTTTTTCCTATTGTCTAGGCTGCCTGCAAAATCACTGTCCGTGTAACTAGAAAGTTGATTACTATCAGATTTAGTGTACCATAAGCCAAAATTGAGAGTTCCTGCAACATATCTCAGAATTCGTTTCGCCATTTTCCAATGAGAATCTTTGGGGGATTCCATGAATCTGGAAACAAGGCTGGCTACATACATAATGTCAGGCCTAGTTGCGGTAAGATACAAC
Source organism: Picea engelmannii (assembly GCA_009831015.1). NCBI lineage: Eukaryota > Viridiplantae > Streptophyta > Pinopsida > Pinales > Pinaceae > Picea > Picea engelmannii. The sequence continues at coordinate 633,672 of ML782202.1, forward strand.
AAACTGCCTACTAAGATTTTGTACAGAGTAGGGTCCACTATAGGGCCTTCATCTTTCATGCTCAATTTTGTGCCTAGGGGTATAGGGGTTTATGCTGGATTGCATTCTTCCACGCGAAATCTTTTGATGATGTCTACTGCATACTTTTTCTGACAGACAAAAATTCCTTTGGTTGATTGATCAACCTCAATCCCTAAAAAATATTTCATTATGCCAAGATCTGTCATCTCAAACTTAGATTGCATGGCATGTTTAAAATTTGTTAACTCAAGATTTCCCATATAGATCATGTCATCAACATATAAACATACAATCAAAATTTTACCGTGATGATCTGTTTTGATGTAAAGAGTTGGCTCATTTTGACTTCTACTGAAACCACTTTTGATCAGGTAAGTGTCAATTCTGTTGTACCAAGCTCTTGGAGCTTGCTTTAAGGCATACAAGGCTTTCTTCAATTGATATACTTTGGCTGGCTGCTCTTGGACTTTAAACCCAGGTGGTTGATTGACATAAAATTCTTCTTCTAAGAAACCATTCAGGAATGCTGACTTGACATCCATCTGGTACACTTGCCATTTGTGTTGGGCTGCTATGGCCAATAGAGTCCTTACAGTGTCTAGTCTTGCTACTGGAGCAAAAGTTTCACCATAATCAGTACTAGGTTTTTGTGAGAATCCTTTGGCAACAAGTCTTGCCTTGTGTTTTTGAATCTACCCTTTTTCATTGAGTTTAGTTTTGTAAACCCACTTGACACCAATACTCTTCTTGTGACTTGGCAAATCAACAGGATTCCATGTCTTGTTCTTTTCAATGGAGTCAATTTCTTGGTTCATGGCTTGAACCCAATGTGGCTCCTTAGGTGTTTCCTTAAAAGATGTAGGTTGACATGACATTAAAGCAAAAAGGTTGTGTTGTTCAAAGTCATCCAACTGCTGATGGATTTATCTCAAACTTCGAGTTCTCTGATTGTGTGGTTTAGAGAATGATTCTCTGCTGGAAGTTGAGTTATCCTGAGAATTTTCAGATTGTCTTTGTACTTGCAATCTTGGAAGAATTGTTTGAGGTACTTGCTATCCTAAATTTTCTATGTTTTCAGAACTTGGCAGCAATGGATTTTGACTGTCCATTTGTTGATTTTCTGAATCATTCCAGAATTGATTTTCCAGAAATTTTACATCTCTGCTAAGAATTAGTTTCTTGGTGATTGGATTATAAAGCCTGTAAGCTTTAGATGTTTCATTATATCTAGTGAAAATACATTTCTCACTTCTTTCATCAAGTTTCTTCCCTAATTCGAAAGGTATGTGAGTGTATGCTATGCATCTGAATGTCCTTAGATGCACAACATTGAGCTTTGTCCCACTCCATACTTCTTGAGGGACTTTCATATTTAGACTTGTGGTTGGAGATCTATTTAGGAGATAAACTGAGCATGCTACTGCTTCAGCCCAAAAAGTATTTGACAAACTTTTCTCTTTAAGAAGTGTTCTTAACATATTCATTATTGTCTGATTTTTCCTTTCAGCCACTCCATTCTGTTGTGGAGTATACATGGTTGTTGTTTGCATGATAATGCCTTGTGATTTGTAGAAATTTGCAAATTCTCTGGAGTTGTATTCTCCTCCTCCATCTGACCTGAGTGCTTTGATATATTTTCCACTCTGTTTTTCAGCTTCTGCCTTGAATTCTTTGAATTTTGCAAAAGTTTCAGACTTGTGTCTGAGAAAATAGATCCATATATTTTTGCTGAAATCATCAATAAACGTTAGAAAATAAAAGCTGCCACCTATGGACTCTGTTTGCATTGGTCCACATAGGTGAGTGTGAACAAGTTCAAGATGTTGTTTGGCTTGATTGGATGACTGTGGAAAACTAGTTCTCCTATGTTTTCCAAGTATGCAAGACTCACATGGGGGAATTTTCTCTTTAAATATGGGAAGACCTTTGACCATGGAGTGATTTTGAAGAAGAATTATACTCTAAAATGGTAGATGTCCAAATCTTGTATGCCAAACCATTATTTCATTTAGGGTAGATGCACTCTGTGCATATGGTTGAATCAGATTTGCAGTTCTGAGGGTAAGGGGAAACATCCTATTCGAAGTCATATGGATTTCAAAAATCAACTTTCTGCTGGGGTTTTTGTCATATATTTTGCAAGATGCTCCCTCAAAAAGTACCTTATAGCCATGTTCAATGAGTTGTTCTACACTTAGCAAATTATGTTTCAGATCTGGAACATGATAGACATTGTTTATGTCTTTCTTTACATTCTATTTAGTAAGAATAGAAACAGTTCCTTTTCCTTGAACTTTGACTAAGTAATCATTTCCAAGTGTAATATCAGATGAAATTGAAGAATCAATACATGAAAGTAAATCTTTGTTACCTGTCATGTGATTGCTACATCCGTTGTCCAGCAACCAGAGATCTTTAGGTTGTTCTTCAGTATTGTGGCATGAGAGAAACATACCTCCTAAGGTTTCTCCCGTATGATTTGACACATGTGCTATGCCTGAGAGCTGATCTGCTTGCTTCTTCCTGCATTCAGATTCATAGTGGCCATACTTTTTGCAGTAATAACATTGTATGCTTGATTTCTCATTTGATCTTATCCCTCTGCCTCTTTGAGGCTGAAAACTCTGATTCTGATTTTGTTGTCTATGTGCTTGGAAGTGTTGATTCAATTGTTGTTGTATGTGTCCTCCACTGGAATGAGGATTTCTATGACTGCTCCCTCTTCCTTGGTGATCTTTGCTTCTTCCTCTGCCTCTCCCTCTGCTGAAGGAGAATTGAGTTTTGAAAGCATTGGAGATTGACTCATCTGTGAGATGCAGTCTGGTCTCATGTGTCACCAGAGAACCAATTAATTCATCTGTTGAAAAAATTGACAGATCCTTGGATTCAAGGATTACTGTTACAACCATTTCAAATTTCTTTGGTAAAATTTTAAGGATTTTTTCAACAATGCGTTGATGAGTGATGGTTTCACCAGTCAATCTAATCTAGTTCACGATTCCCATGACTCTGGTCATGAACTGATCCACATTTTCGGACTCTGTCATCCTTAAAGTCTCGAGTTGTGTCCTCAAGGTCTGCAGTTTGACTGTTTTGACCCTGTCATTGCCTTGGTAGGTTGATTTAAGGATATCCCAGGCCTGTTTGGAAGTACCAGTGCCTGTGATTTTTGAGAAAATCGAGTCATCCACAGAATTTTGAATCCAAAATTTAGCTTTATTTTCTTTGTTTCTCTGCGTTGCTTGAGCAATTTTCTGCTTATTAGTCATGGTAGTCAGGTCTGCTGTATTTGGTTCCACATATCCATGATCCACTGGATCCCAGCACTCTTGTGCTTGCAAGAAGGATCTCATCCGAAGAGACCAGAACTCATAGTTCTTTCCAAGAAGAATCGGACCCTGAGTTGGTCCTAAATTGCTAGACGTTGCCATCTTTTAAAGAATTCAACAAAACAGGAAAAAAGAAAAAAAAATCTTACTTACCTGTCTCCTGCATGTAATTTGCAGTGATTTCAGAACTCCATTAGACGAGACCTTTGAACTCTCCAACTTTTGATTGCCAAAACGCCAAAGAGAGTTTATCGACCTTGAATTGGCCGTTGTCTCTGATCAATGTGACCACATGCCTAAAGGTTAAAGCACTACGGGATTTTCCGGTTCTTTGTCTTTCAATTTGCTGAAATGCGAAATATGCTGGAAAGGCCCTTCTCGAAAGCCTTTTCCGGATTTCGTGTTTCAGGACTTCGCGATGCGAAGTGGACCGGTCCTCTATCTACAGGATCCCTAATATGTCGAAACACCGATCAACGGTCCAGATCTTCCTGTGATCTGACGGTTTAGATCCTTTCGGGAGTTTGCGAATCGGTATTGTTATCGCACAATTTTTAGGAAGGGTTTTAGGTAGCTTGAAGTCAAGGCTCAAACTGGCGTAATAGGAGTTTCCCCACCCACTGTCACCTCGATGGGGAGCTCTTTCTTTTTAGGGTGGCTAATCCCAAGGGAGACATCCCTAGTAATCTGGGGTTTTGAAAGGTCTTAAGGTTTAAAGGATCAAGATGAGGTTTTCCTTTCACAGATTACTTCCAAGAGAGATAGTCAAAAGAAGGAATTCCACTAATAAGGGCACCTGTTTGCGAGACAAGGCAAATAAAACTAAAATATGCCACAGTGGTTAGTACTTCAAATATTAATGACTATCTTTAATACATATGAGCAATAATAAATGTAATTATTGACGAAGTCTATGATTGCAAATAAAGACAAATAAGTGGACGTTTTGCAAACTAAACCAATGAAAATGTTCAACACTTAGATGTTTATCAAAAAATGAAAAAGCCACAACGTTTTGCACTAAAAAAGGGTTACAAGGAGGCTTGATGTCATCAATATTGTTGCTGCTGCATCACTATGCTACAAAGGTGACGTCAGCCCTAATTCTAGGTTAGTTTGAGAGGCAAAGAGGTGGAACGTTTTGCACACCAAGCTAATGAAACAATCTATACCTCAATGCCAAATGCTAAATGACAAAATCACAGCGTTTTATACCAAACAAGAGATCAAATTAAGTGTGACGTCACTAGCTAGTTAGGGTT
>ML782203.1:0-11573 GCA_009831015.1 Picea engelmannii
TACTATGGGTTGCTTCCTTGAAGACCATGGTACCATACCTATTCCAAAATGAAATGTGTACCCAAAGGTACTTTTCTTGTCATCAATTTTGCCTCCACAATCATTGTCAGTATATCCAGTGAGTCTAAAATCTTCTAAAGTGGAGTACTTAATTCCAAAATCTATTGTTCCATTCACATATCTCAGGATTCTCTTTCCTACTTTCCAATGTGATTCTTTTGGAGTTTCCCTGAACCTTGAAATTAGGTTCACTCCATACATAATATTAGGTCTTGTCGTTGTGAGATACATATGATTGCATACCAGTCATTTAAATAGTGTGGGATCCACATTGGACCCTTTATATTCATTTCTTATCTTTAATCCTGTTATGAAAGGTGTTTGTGTTTATTTTGAATTCAAAATATTGAATCTTTTCAATATTTCATGCGCATACTTGGACTATGAGATAAATATGTCAGTTTTGGATTGCTGCACTTCTAGTCCCAAATCAGTGATTTCAAATTCATCCTTCATGACTGTCTTGAATTCTTCTATGCTAAAATCACCTGTAAATATCAAATCATCCACATATAAACAAACAATTAACACATTGCCTTGCTGATTTGATTTGATGTACAATGTTGGCTCATTTTCACTTCTCCAAAATCCATTCTATGTGATATTGGAATCTATGTGACTGTACCAAGTTGTCAGAGCTTGCTTTAATCCATACAATGATTTCTTCAATCTGTATAGTTTGTCTTCTTGTCATGGAACCTCATAACATCTTGTTTGTTCCACATATACTTATTCTTCTAAGTTTCCATTCAAGAATGTTGACTTTACATCCGTCTGATAAACAACCCATTTGTACTGAGCGACAATAGCTAACACAATTCTGACTGTTTCCATGTGCACAACTAGTGCAAATGTTTCATTGAAATCAATTCCAGGTTGTTGTGTAAATCCTCTTGCAACTAACTTTGCCTTGTACTTCTGTACATTTCCTTCTACATCTTGCTTGGTTTTATAAACCCACTTGACACTTATTAAATTATTGTCTTCAAGTACATCAACCAAATGCCATGTTTGATTGTTCTCTATGCATCTAATTTCTTCATCCATGGTTTGTGCCCATACATAATTTTTGACAGCTTCTTCAAAGGGTAATGAATCATCTATTTGTGAAAACAAAGAAAAAAATGAAAATGAATTTGATGCATCTTCATTATAGATGTCGTGAAAACTTCTTGTCTTTCTTGGTAACAGACTTGCTAAGGTTGGATATCGAGATGTAGAACTACTTGGACTTCATGTTGGTGTTTTCTACACTCTAGGTGTAAACTACGCACCTACTTTTCTTACTGGAGTATTGTGCATAGTAATTTGCGTTGCAGTGCTAGATGTAGATGGGACTGCACACTGACCTTTGCATGGTTTTTCAACCATTTCATATTTTGTGTCATCATGCTCCATGATGTCAATAATTTTTAATGTCTTTGTTATGGTTCCATCCCATGCTTCATTCTCCACGAATTGAACATTGCGGTTGATTATGAATTTTCTTGTGACAGGGTCATACAACTTGTATCCTTTTGTTTTTTCAGAATATCCTATATAAAAATATACATTTCTATCTTGTGTTGTCCATCTTCCTTCTTAGTTCATATTAAACATGTTCGTGTGTGATGCAACCAAAAAAACTTAACTGCGCCACATTATGCTTTGAACCTATCCGGGCTTCTTGAGGAACTCTATTCTTCACACTCTTTGTCGTAGATTTGTTCAAGATGTATACTGCAATTGCTACTTCCTCATCCAGATACTCATTTGAAAAATGTTTTGTTTTCAACATACTCCATGCCATTTTCATGATGGTTCTCTTCTTTCTCTCCGCGACACCTTTTTGTTGTGGTGTGTATCGCATGGTAAATTTCCTTTAGATGCCATGAACTTTACAAAAGTTCTGAAATTCTCTTGACATGTATTATCCACCTCTGTTTGTTCTTATACACTTGATGTAGTAACCACTTTGCTTTTCCACAAGTGATTTAAACTGTTGAAAACAACCCAATGCATCAGATTTATGGTTTAGGAAATAAATCCATGTCTTTCTTGAAAAATCATCAATGAATGTCAGGAAATATGTATTTCCTCCTATGGATGTTGTTTCCATTGGTACGCAAATGTCTGAATGTATAATTTCTAGTGGATCCTCTGCTCTGTAAGTCTTTCCAACTAGAAATGATTCCCTATGTTTCTTGCCAAATATGCAACCTTCACATATCCTTTCTAGTTTTTCAATCAATGGTAAGCCTTTTATCATATCATTTGTGTGTAGCATCTTCAAACCTCCAAAGTTTGAATGTCCAAATCTGAAATTCCATAATGAGGAATCATCATGTATTTCATATTGGAATGATTCCTTTATCTCTGTGCCATTTTCTCCTTTCTTGATAATGTGCACACTATTTTCTTCATTAGAACTACGCACACTTTCTATTGTAAATGCAGTGTCTCATTGCACACTTTTTCCTTTACCAACTGTTTGCATTGTATTCTTCTTCTTGGATGGCTTCAATGTCAATGGGAACATCCTGTTACTTGTCATCTAGATTTTTGCAATAAGTAGATTGCTTGTACATTTATTCATGATCACACAGTTATTATCTTCCATGTGGATTATGTATCCTTTTTGTAATAGTTGCCCTGTACTCATCATATTGTAATATACATCATACATAACTTTCAGTTCTCCTTGCTTAGTTAAAATGTTTATAATGCCTTTGCCTAAGATAGTGACTTGGATATTTGTTCCAAGTGTAACCTTGGTTTGGACTGACTCATCCAAACTAGAAAACAGTTCTATGTTTCCTATCATGTGGTTACAACAACCTGAATCTAAATACCATATGTCACAAGGACTTGCTTGAGCAATATTGCATTCAACTGGTGACACTATAGGCGTTTCTATAGCACGCGCCATAAATATAGGGCGAGTTTGTTTATTTGTGTTGTGTGAATGATATTCACTTTGCTTGTTCTGATTGTAATTTCTCTTTCTGCAATCATATCCATAATGTCCATACTTTTTACAGTAATGGCATTGAATCTTAGATTTGTCAGTTCTTTGACAACTTGATTGGTTGGTACTTGGGTTTTGACCTCTTCCACCAGTATTTTTATAATTTCTACAACATCCACTTCTGTCAGAACTTCTTCCTCTACCTCTAGAGTTATCTCTCCCCCTTCCGCTTCCACGACTTATAGATGAATATGCAGAAAACACATTCTCTAATGACATATTTAACCTATTAAATCTATGTTCATGACTGATGAGGGAAGCTTGCAGTTCATTTAGGTTGAACTGACCCAAGTCTTTTACTTCTTCTAGAGTCACAACAAGGGTATCAAACTTAGGAGAAAGACTCCTATGTACCTTCTCAATAAAAACAAATTCTTCTATTGTTTCACCATGAGACTTAATTTGATTTATCAGTCCAACGACGTGGGTGTAGAATGAATCTATTGTGTGTGAATATTTCATTAACATTGTTTCAAAATCTCTTCTAAGAATCTACAATTTTGCAGTATTTACTTTTTCCATACCCTGATAAGAGGTTTATAATGTGTCTCATGCTTCCTTGGCTTGCTTTGCTAATGAAACTCTTAGAAGTATGCTCCCATGCATGACTTGATGTATGTAAAGCAATGCCTTTCCATCCTTCTTTATTTGATCTTTCAAGACATATTTCTCAGCTTGTGTGAGAGAATTTTATGTTGCCTGATATAATGGTGCCACATAGCCATTCTCGACTACTTACCATACATCGTGACCTTGGAACAAAGCCTTCATGGTCACGGAACACATCTCATAATTTTTTCCTGTAAAAGTGGGAGGTTGCAGATTTGAGGTAGAAGCCATATTTCACTTTCAAAATAGTTTCTTCTCTGATAAACTTGTTCTGATAGAACCTGCTCTCATCTCAAGATTGACTACATTGGGTCGATGGTGCATGCAGTCTACTTTGTGCAACACAATTTAAAATAATGTGCACCAAACAAGCTTCTCAAAGTTCTCAAAACCACTCTGCAATGAACATATTGCTCAGTTTGTTGCGCGTTGTGAATACACACACTTAATGAAATGATTTATAAATGTGGAATAACACAATGTTGTGCTTAGCCCATAAACTCAGAAATAAGACATAAACTTGTCAATACACAAAAAGCTTGATATTAATAAACTCTGGCGCTTTGCGTGAATACAAAATACAATGACAGAGATGAGCTTCATCTCCAATGACTTCTTCTACTAAAATTACAAACTCTCACTTCTTACACTCCTCAGTTGTTGTCGGTTCTTGGTTGTTCTTCTCTACATCTCTTTTCTGCTCTACATAGTTCATCATCTGACTAACTAAACGAGAGACTTTGATTAAGACTTCCTACAAAAACTAACACAGACTCAACATTAAACACTACCATAACTATGAATGACTCTTCAACCACTTAATTTAATTCAAGAAGATAGAAATCAATCGTTTAAATATCACTTGCTTGTCAACTGAATTTTGAGTAAACTTGCGACTTTGCACTTGCAGACTGTCACTATCTTACCGACTTGTAATTACAATTTCCAATAGTAAATATGTGAGAAAAACAACAAAGAGATATGTACAGGTTGACATGTGGAGAAGAATCTTTGGGATGCCACATTAGAAGGTAGAAATAAAGTAGATTTAGTGGGGAAGAAGAAAAGATCCACGTTAGGCATATTGCAGAATTTATGTTTTCATTGTTATTTTCGTTTCCATAATGAATTGGAAAATTTCATGTGTTGTGTGAAGGGTAAGACGACTGAAATATCTACGTTTAGATCACTAATTTCCACTTGCAATATGAAACACAACTTAAGAAAAGTGACAAAATCCTTTATAAGACACATCGTGGAAGTATCTTTTGTCACATTACTATAAACTATTGTATCATTTTCATTAGCGTAAAATTGTATCTTCGAGTAGTGGACGACGTAGAATGATTGGTCAATTATTATAATCTTGATAGTGATTGTTTATCTTCAACAAAGAATAGTGGAAGCTAGAGTATTTCCTTCACATTTTCACGTTAGCAACCTGTGTTGAAATGATCACATTAAGTCGTATTTCAAAAGTTCCCAGAAGTGAAGAGAGAATTTCAAAGAATTTTAAAATGTTTTTTGAAATTAAAGGAGAGAAATAAGAGTCGTTAAAACTCTTATTGTCACATAATTATTGTAATTGATGAAAATTGATAGGCAATTTAGATATGTACAAAGATTTCCATCATGTAATTTAATTCAGTATTTATTAAATTACAAACCCTAACCTTAATATATAATCTTAAGGTTTTTAAACAGTAATACATAATTTCTGCAATTGAATAATTTTTTGGATTTACATTGTTTAAGGATAATAAATCTCATCAATTGTTTAAGGATACTTGTTTATCTTTAATAGATGCTAAATTGAATTAAATGGCATCCTGGATATCTAAATTGCAGACAGTTGTGGCTATCATAATTGTGACTGTGCTAGTATGTAAATATTAATATTATAATTTGAAATGGTAGATGAGGTGAAGTTTGAAATGTGAAAGTATGCATTCCAAGATATTATTTATGTGATAAAAACAATTCCAAGATATACGTATGTACGAAGTAACAATATAATGTTTTAATATGAATTGACCATATCTTTGTGTTCGTGGGTGATTGCATGATGTTTTCACAAAATTTCGATGCATTCGATACGGTGGTGGGAAAAATTATGATACATGTGACAGGGAATTCGATTGGGACCGCATCTAGGGTATCAGTTTATGGAGAAAGATGGTGGAAGAAGGAGATGCTACCTCTTGAAATCATGAATCAATTTTTACTTCTAGAACGAAAAAACCCTAAATGGAGTCAGGGTATTTCATAGAATTTGTTGAAGAAAGAATGGCATAATTCTTTGATGATTATTCACAGGTACATTTCATGTGAATAGACGTTTTCCCTTGTACATATTTATCATATTAGGTTTCTAATGTATTTGAATGGTGATAGTCCTCTGTGTTTTCCTTTGTTTTTATTAAAAATATTTTCAAATATGTCTAAAAGGATACAGACTCATCCTACAACTGCTAGTATAAGTCCATTTCACCAAAGACTGGTCAAAACCCTAGTTATGCATGATTTGGGAGAATTCCACCATTCTTGGGATTGGTTGATTGAATCACTCAATTGTGAAGAACGTGGATCCAAGAATAAAAGCACTATAGAACATAAATCAAAAAAGGTAAAGAAGGTCCCTAACACTCTTGTTGTTACAATGAAACAAAGTTCCCTTGTAGCCAGAATAACCCGATCCAGCAAAAGGAAGTTGCAGTCACAGTAGGAGACAAAGGATTTACATAAAAAATTCCATGTAGCTAAGATAACCAGAACACAAAAGAAGAAGTTAAAAATGGAATCATAATTGGATATTCAAACTCATTATGAGTTCCCTATTCCAAAAGATGAGCCTTAAGATTGCAAAGGAGTCCATGTCAGAGGATTGACTAAGAAGAAGCTTTAACAGTCAATACATAAACAAGATGACCCCGTTGCAGAGGGTAAATGTAAGAAATTGAGCAAGAAATGAAAGAGTAAACCTGTAGTAAATTATCCCAACAGATCTAAAACCAGGGCAACACATAAGTTGAGGTTGAATTCAAAGGCCCTATTCCACCCTTCTATTAAGAAAAAAAATGTGATTATCATTGATGATGATATAGTGGAAATTATAGAGGAGGAAAAGGGACAATCACCTGTAACTTCTTCACACAAGCTTAAAAATGTTTAATTGGAGCCTGAAGATGAACATTATAATGAACCTGTAGAGAAACAAAGAAAGGATGAGAAGGGTAAAAAAATTGTAGAGCATCTAATGAGGCATGTAACTAGAGCAGAAAAAAAGCTAAGTCTAAACTGTAAATCTTTACCCAAGTCTTGTTTGGAAAGAGGCCATTCGACTGATCTTGAAGACAATCTAGTGAATGCTGAGATCAAACACGAATTTGATTATTTTCCAGAAACAAAGGAGCTACAGGATTTTCAGGAGATGAAAATGTCAATAAGTGTTGAAGCAGAAGAGATTGTTTGTGGTTCATATTCAAAGGGTCATAAGCATGAAATTAGGGTTAAAAATCCAAAATTATCCATTGATCCAAATCAACCTACTCCATATGGAGACTATACTGAATTCAAAATAGAAAAAAGAGATGAAAAAGACAAGGTTAAAGAATTGCAAGGCATGATTTTGAAGTTGAAACAGGAAAAGTGGATGATAAAAGAGTGGAATGCCAAACAACAATAAAAGTTGTAGAAACATAAGAAGAAGAACAAATATCAACAAACATTGCTCAAAGAGGTAATGGAGACAAACATCAAACTTTATTGGCATAATGTGGTTTTGAAACCAATCTGAAACAAAGAAATACCAAAGGTTTATTGAGTTTTCAATAAGCTAGGTTAAGCATGTAGTTCATTTCAATTTGCATTTGTCTTAACCATAAACAATAATGTTGTAGGAACCAAGATCACAAGAAGAAACACCATGCAAAAGAACACATGAAGTATCCTGGGAAACCATTCTCAACAAGGGAAGAAAACCCAACCAAATCCTTTGCTATATTCTTCAAGAAAAATACCTTCACCACCAAGAAAGACCTAGCACACAAGAGGGTGCTCAAACCCTAGAATACTAGAACCCAAGAGAGGTGCGCACTTCTCCCAAGTAAATGTACTTGCTGAAATTTCCAAACTCACATGAAAGATGTGTTTCCACAATGGGGATTTTACCTTTACTTATACTAACCTAAACCTGTCAATAGAAGTGTCTATTGGCACAATAGGTCCGACCTCACTAGATCATAATATAATTATTATTATTATTATTATTATTATTATTAACCACATTAATTATCTTTTACATTTATTATTATTAATCACATTAAGGTGGGGCCGACCTGTACCCTTTATATAACAATTAGGGTTACATGTAGGTCTGACTCTTGAACAATATATAGCAAAGGATCTGATATACTCACTAGTGCTCATCCACTAGGGGCACTTCCATAGGGATGTCATATCTCTGGTTCACTGCATTACACAGAAGAACCAGATCTTCACACGTTCACATGTGCTCGTCCACGGGTATGTCCACTCTATAGATATTCATTCCCACTGCCTCACACAGGAGAATCATCTGGAGTCTTCTCATCAACTCTGCTGCTCAGAGGAGGCTAATACATCATATTCATTTATGTTCACATGATGATGCACCCAACACTTTGGTATTTCACATGTTCACCTTGTGCCCAACGACATGCACGTCCAACTCAAAAGATCGTCTTTCCCACTGAATAATCATCTTGAGTACTTCTCAACTCTCTGAATGGAGGATCTCATATCTATATTCCTAGCTCCATCTGAGGCAGGAACCATGTTCCCTTCTTAGGGGCTTTCTCTTAGGTTTGTAAGCTGATAGAAATACTCACATAGTTTCAATGATCCACATCTCATAGGTTTGTAAGATGGAGAATGTCTCACATAGTTGCATTCATCAACACTCCCTCTCAGCTAGGAAGGTACTCTTTATCATGCCAAGTCTCACAGGGATGTTTTTTGAATTTTTTCTTGGTTGGAGTTATCGACACTTCCTCTCAACTAGGGAGCCATTCTTCACGAAGATAAATTGGTGAAGATATATGCAATCTGCTTATGTGTAGGAAGGTACTACATGTGTATAATTTTCCTCTGCATCATATCTTTGATATAAGAATATTTCATCTCATCGTATTTCGATCCATCAGGAAATAATGGGTCTTCAAGGGGCTTTACTCATGGCTCTTGGTTATCATCATAGGATCGATATCATGGTCAAGTAAATATGTTAGAAGCTTGTGAAGCCACATTGCTTCACACACTCGATGATATATAGTCTGCCTCTATGGTACTCAAGGCTAGAGTTTTGTTTCTTGCTGCATTAGGAAACCATGGAAAACATCACGATAGAACATCAGCCAGATGTGATTTTTCGGTTCACTGTAATTTTTGCTCAATCTCAATTAGCATATCTTGCAAAATCAAGTTCATACTGGAGGTATATCTTAGGCCATATCCAATTGTGCCTCATATATATCTCAATACATGTTTTATTATTGTCTAGTGAGTCTGTCTTGGTTGATTCATGAAATGACTAGGCACATTCACGGCATGGCATGAATCAAGTTTGGTGTTAACCAGATACATTAGTGATCCAATCACTTGTGGATCAGTCTCATCTGAATCATCATCATTCTTCTTCTTTAAATCCATCAAGGTGGATTTTTCATTCTTTCATACTGAACTTATTTAATATTTTCCTTGTATATTTCCCATGACTTAGAAAAATCGTATTGGTCCTCTGTCATACTTCTTGTCCCAAGAAGTAGTGCATCATACTCAGATTATTCATCTCGAATTCATAAGTCAAGGATTACTTCTATCCAACAACAATGCTTTCTAAATAAGTCATCAGGATCAAGATCTCGTCACCAACATTGTAATGATATAGGTTTGGATCAACAACACTCTTGTTGAAATCCAAACTCATCAAGAATCTATCTATCTGATATAGTTTCCAAGTTTCCAACTCATGGATGGTAGTGTGGATGGAAGTGTATCGGATTCACTGGGTCAAGTGTCTCATCATATACAACTCCATCTGTTTATGAGAAACCTATGGCTATAGATCTCATTTACTATTTCTCAACACTTCCATCAACTGTCTCCTTGATATTATAGATCCACTTGGAAGTTACCATAGAATTCCCTTCTGGTCCCTGAATAATATCTTATACATCCTTATTTAAGATATATTGGTATTCTTTTGTTATGGCATATTGCCATACCTGTACTCTTGTTGCTTCTCTAAGACAAGGAGGCTCAACATCAATGAAGTGGCTCATGACTAAAGGATATCTTGAGAATCTCTTTTGCTTTCTCGGGATGTTCCTTGAGAGGCTTGTATGTTTCTCTGCCTCTTGTAGAGTGAGTCTAGGTAGACCTTTTATTCCCTACTATAATATCTTTGAAAATATATGTTGGTTGTGGAGCCTAATTATCTTCCTGATTCAGAGGTCCTTGCTTTCAACCGTGTTTATACCCCATGAAGTATTTACACCCCAAAAGTATGTACACTCTTCCACGCAGGGAAGTGCAGAGGGGGGGTACCCCCTTTGCGGGGTTCGGGGGGTCCATCCCCCCAGCTGGGGGGTCTGGGGGCAAGCAGGCCCCCAACGGAGGTTCGGGGGCGAAGCCCCCGAAGCAAAAATTGCCTTGTAAAAGTATATTGTAATTTCATTCTAAATCTGGACCGTTCATTATAAGGTCGCAGATCTAATGATAGAGATTATGTTAGGGTTTTTTTCCCTAGAAGGCAACCCTCTTTTATGAGGGAAATGTATTGCGGATATGGATGATGGTGAATATTGTATTTTGAGAGAGGAGACTGTGAGAGAAAGAAGAGGAACTTATAGCGGTTTTTGTTGTAGGTTGTATCCCTTCATTTGCTGGATAATAATAAAGGAAGGACCTGGCAATTTCTCTGGTGGATGTAACCCACACTGGGTGAACCACGTAAATCTGTGTCTCTCTTGTATTGTGTGTCTTCTATGTTTTGTTTCTACATTTGTTTTATTTTATTGCTTCGCGGTCCTGTTTTTCTAACAACTGGTATCAGAGCGTAAGGTAACTCGCATGAAAAGAGGGTTCCTAGTTCGAGTGGGAGCAATGTCGGAAGATGGAAATTTTAGGGTCGAGAAATTTAACAGCCAAAACTACCAGTTATGGAAGATGCAGATGGAAGACTATTTATATCAGAAGGATCTATTCCTACCATTGAGTGGAGTAGCAAAGAAGGCGGCGGCCATGAAGGATGAAGAATGGGAGATTCTTGACAGAAAGGCTCTAGGAATGATACGGTTGAGCCTGGCAGCGTCGGTGGATTTCAATATTTCGAAAGAAAAGACAACGAAGGGTTTGATGGATGCGTTGGCCAAATTGTATGAAAAACCCTCAGCATTGAATAAGGTATTTCTAATGAAGAGATTATTTAATATGAAGATGTCAGAAGGTGGGTCGGTTGCAGATCATTTAAATGAATTTAATACGGTTACTAATCAACTAAGTTCTGTAAAAGTGGACTTTGATGATGAGGTTAGGGCTCTTCTAATCTTGTGCTCATTGCCAGAAAGTCGGAATGGCTTGGTCATGGCTGTAAGTAACTCTGTCTCTAGTTCAAATACTTTAAAATTTGATGATGTTGTTGGTGTTATCCTTAGTGAGGAAATGTGACAGAAAAGCACAAGTGAGACATCAGGAAATGCATTGAACATGGAGAACAGGGGAAGACAAAAGGATAGAGGAAAGGGCTCAGGAAACCGCAGAAATTCTAGGAAGGGAAGATCCAAATCTAGACTTGGAAAGATAGAGTGTTGGAATTGTGGGAAGAAAGGACATCTGAAGAAAGACTGCAGAGCTCCAA
>ML782203.1:16402-34538 GCA_009831015.1 Picea engelmannii
ATCATGCATTATAGCATTGGTTGTCTCAATGATGGTTCTATTCTTCCTCTTTCTCAAACAGTTTTGGCTCCCTCTGAGTCAAGTTACTCCCTCTGAGGGATAAGCATATTATTTTCTTGCTAACCTATCTGGAACAAGAAAACAAAAAGAACCAACACAAGAATATCTCCTAAAGGATAATAATGAGTACATCTCTAGAATCAAAACAATTTAAGGAATGTTGTCACAACTACAACACCTACCTGTAATGTAGCAAACTTTTAGAAATATAGGTTAGAGGAATGAAAATTTACAACAATCAAACCCAGAGTCTTCACTTCAAGTGCGTCATTCCTTTTAATGCACTAAGATCCTTCTAGATCCATGACTTCAACAAAAGGTTTCTTTGTCCTGCAATTAACCTCATGACAATTATACAAATAATATATACAAGTGCATACCCTAGGGCCAAAAATTCAAAATGCTCGGAATGTCACTTTGAGAGTCTTTGGAGATGTGTTGGAGGAGGTCATACTCTCTTATGCCAAAAATATCCCCAATGTTCAAGTGTTTAAGGGATGAAACACCTCATAAAGGAATGTCGTATGGATTTTCTGGAAACCCTAAGAGGGTTGTACGGTTTTGTAGAAAAGAGAGGAAACTGGTAGATTCTTGTGCAATGGGTTCTTCAAGACCTATGCTCTGATACCATGTTGATTTTTCAATAAGCTAGGTTAAGAATGTAGTTCATTTCAATTTTAATTTGTATTAACCATAAACAAGAATGTTGCAGCAACCAAGATCACAAGAAGAAACACCATGCACAAGAACACATGAAGTATCCTGGGAAACCCTTCTCAAAAGGGGAAAAAAACCTAGCCAAATCCTTTGTTATATTCTTAAAGAGAAATACCTTCACCACCAAGAAATACCTATCACACAAGAGGGTTCTCAAATCCTAGAAGACTAGCGCCCAAGAGAGGTGTGCACTTCTCCCAGGTAAATGTACATGCTGAAATTTCGAAACTCACATAAAATATGTGTTTCCATAATGGGGATTTTACCTTTACTTATACTAACCTAAACCTGTGAACATAAGTGTCTATTAGAACAATAGGGCCGACCTCACTAGCTCATAATATAATTAATATTAATATTATTGTTATTATTATTATTATTAATGCGATTAACTATCTTTTGCATTTATTATTATTAGTCACATTAAGGTGGGGCTGACTTGTACCCTTTACATAATAATTAGGGTTACAGGAAGGTCTGACTCTTGAACAATATATAGAAAAGCATATGATACACCCACTAGTTCTCATCCACTAGGGGCACATCCATAGCAATGTCATATCTCTGGTTCACTGCATTACATAGAAGAACCAGATCTTCACACGTTCACCTCTGCTTGTCCATAGGAACATCCAGTCTACAAATATTCATTCTCACTGCCTCACACAAGAGAATCATCTGGAGTCTTCTCGTCAACTTTGCTTCTTAGAGGAGGCTAATACATCATCTTCATTTATGCTCACAGGATGATGCATGAAACACTTTGGGATTTCAAACGTTCACTTTGTGGTCAGCCACAGGAACATCCAACTCAACAGATCACCTTTCCCACTGGATAATCATCTAGATTTCTTCTCAACTCTATGAATGGAGGAGGTCATCTCTACGTTCCTAGATCTATCTCAGGAAAGAACCATGTACCCTTCTTAGGGGCTTTCTCTCAGGTTTGTAAGCTGAGAGAAAGAATCACATAGTTGCAATGATCCACATCTCACAGGTTTGTAAGATGGAGTATGTCTCACATAGCTACATTCATCAACAAGGTTCTGCCTATATTATACAGTGAAGGTTTCATAATTTGAGGCATCATACAGTTTTGACTATTTGATGAATACAAGGAATACCTATGCTAAAGGTTTTGGAAAATGTTATTAAAAGATACACATAGCTAGAGTATGTTGGAAATTTGCATGACCGACTGCACAAAAACAAAAACAAGGGTGTCTCAATTCCACTATCTTGGGCAGCTCGTATGGACATAGCATATCAGGTCGCTGTGGCTCTGCAATACCTTCATGAAGAAGCAAAGCCTCCTATCTTGCACCGGGATGTTAAGTCTGCAAATGTTTTGCTGGTGGATGATCACTGCGCTAAATTGGCTGATTTTGGACTATCAAAGTTAGGCCCCAAAAACAACCAATTTACAACCACTGCTATTAGGGGGACTCGTGGTTACATGGATCCGCAATACATGAAAACAGGCAGATATTCTGCCAAGAGTGATGTGTATAGCTTTGGCGTGGTACTGCTGGAACTTATTACAGGTTTGAAATCACTACATGAAGACACACCTCTGGCAGAATGGACTCAACCATATCGTAGCAAAGGCATAGACAGATTCATAACAATTGTCGATCAAAATATGAGACCTCACATTAACATGATGCAACTGCAGAATATGATCAAAATTGTCAATGTCTGCCTAGCAGAGATTCGTGAAGAGAGATCCTCAATGAGAGAGATCTTGAATATGATGCAGGAAACTAGAAATATAAATTCAAATGAAAACTTTTCCGAGGGGGCTGAAGCTCCCTCTCTGGGAAATGGAAACGTATCTGATGGTTGTGCTACAGCACAGTGCTAGAAATGGAAAACTTGTTTGATGGCCCTGTTGCTGTACTGTGAATTGAATTAAAACTAGCACAGTCCCAAAGTGGTTGGTGTTGCTGCTGGTGAATGTCAAAAGTTATTTGGACGGACAGCATTCCAGTACCCTACTGTGAATTGAAATGCATGGACCCCACTATGAATTGAAATGCATGGCTAGCTGAAACGCATATAGCTTGAAGAAATCCAAAAGTTAATTTTAAATGTGGTAATTCCAAAGGTTAATCATTAAACCTGACAATCATATGGTGGTACAGTAATTTCTTAATATGTTTAGGCAAATGTTAAAAAGTGAACAGGTTCACTGATGCATTCAAAAATATAAAGAAGTTATGAAGAGTAAATCACATTCATTGATTTGGGAGGACCACTAAAAATATGCCAACATTTTTAATTGTTAACCATTAAATTAGAATTTTAGATTAAAAGGTTATTAATTGTGTCCATATCCAATAAGTATAAACCTTTGAAACTTTGAATACAGATATACATTATCTTTATGATATTATGCTTTCCCACATTTTATGTCGAGGATAATTATCATGAGGAAGAAGCAGGAAGTGACATTTCTTAGTTCTTTTTAAAGTTTGCTGAGATAACAAATTATAGAATTAAATTTTATTACAAATAATTTAATAATTTAATTTAATAATGGTTTTTTTTAAAGTATAGATTTTTTTAAATCTAAGTAATTTAGATTTTCTTTAGCACTATTTATTATGAAGTTTATTGCTTTTTTTTTATGTTTTGATTTCACATTTTACATGTAAATTTGACTATAATATTGTTTGTGATAGTTGTATATATTTCGAGGATGCTTTCTAATTTAATAATATTTCACATTTTATAAAATTTGACTATAATAATGTTTTTGATAGTTGTATATATTTCGAGAGTGCATTTTTTTATTTATGTTAGAGAGATCCTAATAAATTAATGAGACTTTTGGTGGATGAAGAGTACTGAGGGGGTACATTTCTTGAGTTGGGCATGTCGAGAGGAAGAGAGATGGTATAAATGAGATGGTACAAGTCTATGGTTGGATGGAAAGTTGTAAAACATTTTTAAAAAGATAAGTGTTTATCTATTTTTTATGTTAATTTATGAGTTTAACCGTTGTGGATTTATTTTACTTTGCGAATGAAAATGATCTATATGTTGTTTATTTGTTTTTGTATGTCATTAGTTATTGATATCCACAAATAGTTAAATCTATGTATAATTCGTAGTTGTTAAGCTACAAGAATTTACTTGGCAAAAAAATTTCAAATTTATGTGTATTCTGTGTAGAAATGTTCCTCAATTAAGTTGGGGAACATTACAAATTGGTATCAGAGCTCAAGGTTCAACACCGAGCTTGTATGGGCCAAGAGCAAGTGTGAATTGGGGAAATTCTCTTTCGCAGATTTCATTCTATGATGAATTTGAAGAAAAGTGGTGAGCTAGAGATGAATCCCCAAATTTGTTAGTAGTTTTGAGTTTAATTCACCTCAAAATGGTCAAAGAAGAGATTAATGTCGTCGATCTGCAAGTTGCAAAGTTCAATTTGGATTTGGAAGTTGAATATCTGTGTTTTCATGGTGATTGAAAAGTTTGGTGATCAGCGGTCTAGATTATTTCGACCTGGAGAATCGGTGGTAAATATTCATCTACGAAGTCCAAATAGGCGGTCCTTGACATGCTTTTGGAAAAATTCGGGAGTAGGGAATAAGTTTAAAGTTTGAAAGGAGAAACCCAATGGTGCAAGCTTGAATAAATGAGAATCATTGATCAGTGCTTCTCTCAGGCATTGGATACATTTGGGAAGACTGAGGGTAACTTCACATTTCAAAGAAGTCAGTCCAGTCGAGTTAAAGGTCGAGCAGTTGAAGATTTTATAGAAGATCTAGATCGTCAGATGCGAGAGATGTCAACCATTGGATCCTTTGGAAAGGTGACTTCGGAAGGGTCCATTTGGAAATCCTGGTGGGGGTTTTATGTTTTCAAAAGAGATTGTCTGAAAGAGGTAATCAACATGTAGTGTGGAAACCCAAGATAAATGGGGCCATTGGTCAGCCAGGTTGTTGACCGTATGATTGATCGAATGAGCATGTTATCTCGGAAAGGCCATGGGTGGAAGATAATTCCACATCAAATTTCCATATCAGTATTCCATTTTGGATGTCACGTCAACAAAGGTGAATCAAAGATTCCCACGTGGCAGTCAGGTACAATTTTCAGAAAGGATTGTTTCCGATGGTTTTCAGAAAGCATTGTTCCCAAGGGTCTCTAGAGGAGGGATATTAGAAGGTATCTCGCAGGGAAGATATTTTCGATGGATAATTCCTACGGAGTGAGTCCGATAGACTATAAGACTTCAAACTTTAGAAATATCAATAAGAAAGGAAAGTTTCCATTTCAATGGGAAGATCCCATGAAGCTGACCCGGATAAGCTTGTGGAAGGTTTGGCCACAAGATTGGAAAGGTTGAGTGTGTTGAAAACATGCCAACGAATTTTCCCATGCGGTCACATGCAGATGCAGATGCACATGCACATGCGCGTTCATGCAATCTACTTATGAACTATTTGTGTAACTATGTTATCTATTCATGATTAGTCTGTGTAACTGAGTGATAGATGTTATATATACGAGCATACCCATAGAGGTAGAAGACAATGTGAGTGCAATGTAGAATGCGAGTGCAAGCGAGTACATTGTGTGAGGAGAGGATGGTTGTATGCCTAGGTTGGCTATTGTAATTCTCCCTTGAATAACAGAAGACAGATAATCATTGCCCGTGGTTTTTTCTTGAGTCGAGTTTCCACATAAATCACTGTGTCGATTGTGTGTTTGATGATATTGGTTTGATGCATGTTTAATCTTGCTTAGTTTATGCTCTGGTTTTATATGCTTTGTTTTGCTTCTGCTGCCCAACAAGTGGTATCAGACCTAAGGCGAATTAAGTAGGAGCCACAGGTGAGACAAGGCGGATTTGCATGCAAGTCTCCAGAGAGTGAAATAGACGTGACTGAGTGTCTCGGGTCATTGACGCTCCCTAGACATTGTTAAAGGCATGCCAACTCTCTGACACTTAAGAAATCACGATTTTCACAAACTTGACACACCTCATTCCTGTAAAACAGAGCGTTGACACATCGACACTTTCCCATCCACACTCAAAGAGCGCTAGCACTCCCCTATCCATAGTAAGGGAGCGTTGATTTCCTCCCTAGTGCTCCCTTTCCACCCTTGACAGAGAGTCGATCTTCAAAATTCAAAACTTGCATGGAAAAATTGTTTTTTGCATGGTTTTCGACTTAGTATAAATTTTTGGGAGTATCAACTTTATAATATTTTATAAAGGTGGATGAGGTCATGTAACGGTGGAGAATAATGGATATTTAAAAGGTGGATGCTCGAACCATTCTTAAGGAGTGAGTGGGTATTTAAAAGGGGATGCCATATACAAGTTTTTTATGGGGAAGATTAAATATTACTTTTTGTTTTAAGAGTTGAACTTTAATGGAATTGGTAAAAGGTTTTTAAAATATTTTTTAAAACCTTTTAACCATTAGTTTTAAGTTTAACCTTGAGCTATAAGGTTATTTTTCCATATAAAGAGTTTGGCTTGGTTTTATAAGCAATAGTTTTGGAGTTTTTTCTTGGGCTAATGGAGAGAGTGCAGAGTTCCAAGTTTGAGGTGGAGAAATTCAATAGTAAGAATAGCTTTGCGCTATGGAAGATTAAGATATGGGATTTGCTTGTGCAACAAGGATTGCAAAAGGCATTGGTTGGAAAGACAAAGAAACCAACAAGCATGGTAGACGAAGACTAGGAGGATATGGATGCAAGAGCCCTCAATACTATTCCTTTGTGTCTGGCAGATGAGGTACTATTTAACATTGTTGAAGAGGAGACAACGACAGGTTTGTGGACCAAAGTGGAGAGTCTATGTATGAAAAATAATTTTTCAAACAAAATCTTCCTGAAGAGGCAGTTGTACAGCTTGCAGATGAAAGAAGGTACGAAAATCGTTAATCACTTGAATGTTTTCAATACTCTTATTTTCCAATTACCTGCTATGGAAGTAAAGTTCAAAGATGAATACAAGGCGGTTACCCTACTGTGTTTGTTGCCTAAGTCTTGGGATTATCTGGTCACAAATATGTGGTTTAGCACAACAAATACCATTGATCATGACACTGTTGTGGGAGCTTTGTTGTCTGAGGAGACGAGGAGAAGATATAGTAAGGAAATGACAACAACATAAACAATGGTGGTCAGAGGTCGATCTTCAGAAGGAGGGAAAAATTAGAAAGGTACAACCATGTCTAAGTCAAAGGACAATAAGGGTAAGGCAAAATGTTGGTTTTGTGGTAAATTTGGGCATCTCAAGAAGGATTGTTGGAAAAGACAACAAGCATCCAAAGAGGACTCCACAATAAAAGAAAATTCAACTACAGGTATGGTTGATGAAGTTTTTTTTTGTCTGTTGTGTCTCTCTGTCTGTGTTCGCATAGAAGGTGTAGGACGGTGATGGTTGAGTCACCGTGAAATTAAAAATTATATATATATATATATATGTATTTACTTTGGAGTTTCAGAAATTATTGATTGCATGTAAATGGGCATATGTTTGTAAGACCTAGATAGGCATGCATACACCTGGTTTATTAGGTCATCTATGAAAATTCTAGATGTAGATTTAGGTAGATTGAATATGTGGNGGCATGTATGTTAAATCTATTTTTTAGGTCAAAGAAGGTGGTTTTTTTGGGTCCATATGTTTTGGGTATCCCGTGGTATTGTGTATATGGATTGCATGTAATGAAGCCTACAAAATACTTGGTGAAATCCATTGTAAATGGAACTGGAGGTAAGCGGTGAAGGCTTACTTGGCCAGTTTGGCTAGATTTGGTCAAATTTGTTCGAATGCAAATTTCAAGGTGGGGCAGTGTTTGATTAATCTCCTTTTATAAGGGGATGTATATCGAACAACCAGAATGGTTAGTTGAGAATCGCAACAGGAGATTTGTTTACAAACTCAAAAATCATTGTATGGTCTGAAGCATGCTAGGCAAATGGTACAAGATGTTTGATTCCTTCATGGTGAGCCAAATTTTACAATAAGTGAGTATAACCATTGTGTTTATGGTATATTCATTACCTTGGTGTTATATGTTATGCTTGTTGCAAGCACACGCATGGTTGAGATCAACAGTTTGGCTCAGTTGGTTAGAACGTTTGTTATGAAGGATCTGGGAGCAACAAAATAAATTTTGGGCATGGAAATACACAGAGACAAGAAATATGGTAAGCTTGGTTATCACAATAGAAGTGTGTGGTGAAGATCCTCAGGAAATTCAGTATGAATAATGTGAAACTGGTAAAATCCCTTTGGCTTTCCATTGTAAATTCTCTTCAGAATTATGTCCTAATTGATGTAGAAGAAAATGGTTATATGTATCGAGTATTATATGCTAGTAGGAAGTTTGATGATTACGATGGAGAAATGGTCAACATTTCACATGCAGTTGGTGTTGTCAGTAGACACATGGAAAAACCAGTTGAAGAGCATGGAAATGGGTGCTTCAAACACATAAGCACAAGTATCACCTATAATGGTTGCAGTGATTTGGCTTGTGGTTATGATTCATGAGATTTGGACAAGTACATTGTTCTATTATACAGGTTATTGATGGAGACAAAATGGTCCATGCTGGAGTGAATCATGCAGGCATGTTCACGTAATGGTATTGTTAGAGAAGCTACAGAGCTCTAGTGGTGCTTGGCTTATCTTGCATAGAAGGTGATGGATGAATTAATTAAGGGCATGATATATCAGGTAAATTTTTGTCAAGGTGGAGATTGTTGGAAACATGCCAATGAATTTTCTCATGCGGTCACATAAAGATGTAGATGCACATGCACGTGTGCATGAACATGTGCATGCATGCAATCTACTTATGAATTGTTCGTGTAACTATGTTATCTATTCATGATTAGTCTGTGTAACTGAGTGATAGATGTTAAATATACGAGCATACTCATAGAGGTAGAGGACAATGTGAGTGCAATGTACAATTCGAGTGCAAGCGAGTACATTGTGTGAGGAGAGGATGGTTGTATGCTTGGGTTTGCTGTTATAATTCTTCCTTGAATAACAGAAGATCGATAATCATTGCCCGTGGTTTTTTACCAAGTTAGGCTTCCACATAAATCAGTGTGTCAATTGTGTGTTTGTTGATCTTGGTTTGATGCATGTTTAATCTTGCTTAGTTTATGCTCTAGTTTTATATGCTTTGTTTTGCTTCCACTGCCCAACAGAGTGGAGCAACGGTTGGGATTACTATCGATTTTGAGATCAGTGGCTCCAATCTACAAACTTTCACAACAATAAATCAATGATTTTTTTTCCATGAAATGTTTCATATTTTAAGGGCCTTGAACTTGCAGAGGCATTTTGAGGTTTTAAACAACATTTTTAGGTAGTCAAAAATCATCAGAACTGTGTGTACCTTTGGTGCACAAAGTATTTGTAGTTTAAATGGAAGAAATCGGTGATATATTTCCAATGATCTATTTCAGGAGAAAAATAGAGCTCTTATGAGAAAGTCACAGTTGAAATAGTGCAAGGTAAAATTTTAGTACCGTTATTTCCAAAGGGCATAACTCCTTGCTCAGAAGTCAGTTTGGGGCATGAAAGTAGTCTATGGAAATATTTTGTACCATAGAAGACAATAATGGATCCAAATATGGAATATGGGTTACATACAAATGCACGGGAAGAGAAAGAACACACATGTAGCATACAAGGATAAAATGGAAAATGATCAAAATCTTTTGCAAGCCATAACTATCATCCCAAAACCTGAATGAAGGTGAAATTTTGAAGGATCATTCAAAAGTTACATGACTCCTTGCTTAGAAGTCGGTTTGGGGCATAGAAGCAGTCTATGGAAATATTTTGGACCATAGAAGACAGTAATGGATCCAAATATGGAATATGGGTACATAAAAATGTACAGGAAGAGAAATAATACACATGTAGCATACAAGGATAAAATGGGAAACAATAAAAAGATTATGCCAGCCATAATTATAACCTCGGAACCTGAATGAAGATGAAATTTTGAAAGATCATTCAAAAGGTACATAACTCTTTGCTCAAAAGTAAGTTTGGGGCATAGAATTAGTCTATGGAAATATTTTGGACCATAGAAGATAATAATGGATCAAAATATGGAATATGGGTATATAAAAATGTACAGGAAGAGAAAGAAGACACATGTAACATACAAGGATAAAATGGAAAACAATCAAAAGCTTTTGCAAGCCATAACTATTAGCCCATAATCTAAATGAAGGTGAAATTTTGAAAGATCATTCAAAAGGTTGTCATGAAGATAAAAAATTGAGCTTCTATCAAAATTACAAAGTAGTTGGTGTAGGGATGCTTAAAAGGGGCTAAAATTACAAACCCCAGAAAAGTGCAAAAAGAAAAAGTTTTCATTTCCATATTGTTGCAGATATTGACTGGAGTATCATTTTGACAATATGAGAGTTGAGGTGAATTCAACGTCAGTAGTATTATCTATGTCTACTATATAATTTTCCTTGATTCCTAACATATTTACCGCTATCGGTGGCCAAATTTGGTGTTTGAGATTATTTTTCACTTGGGAGAAGGTGCACAAGAGAGGAAATGTATGCCTTGTTTTTCGAGAATTGTGTATGTAAATATTTTTTTCTAACAAAATTTTTATTGCATGAACTTTTTCTTACAAAAATTAGAAATACATGAGGAAAATTTGGTTCCTATATGAGAAATACAACCATGGAGGATTCCCAAGGGTCTTACAACCATGAGGAGGAGGTCAAAGAGCTACATGTCATCATCGAAAATTCTAAGACAAAGTCTAATGGAAGAAGAGGCAAGCACGAGCCTATAACTATGAGAAGCCTACATGTATAAATGTAGATCCGTAGGGAAAATAATGAGAATATTATGAAAGCTTAGGAAGAGATACTTCGTATTTTTAACATGTTACATAGGCAAGCCAATAAATACTCTGGTACAAACCAAACATCTAGTGTTAAATAAGTGATAGCATCCAGATCCCATAGAAGAAGGGATGATCATGGGAATGAAATAAAATCAAGGATTGTGACTAAGCGTCCTCATTCCCCAGAGAAATCCACTAGGAGAGCTCATGCAATTTCAGGGATAGGGAGCATCCAAGGTGTGTTTCTTGTTATAAGGCAGAGGAGAAGGCCCGAGGAAAGAATCTTGCAATTTGAACTCAGGAAAATCAAGCCACCTAATTTCAATAGTGAGAAGAGGAAGGGAGAAGAGGTTGAGGCATGGTTGTTGGAAATGAATAAATATTTCTAGATACCTAATTATCTCTCAAGGGTAGAAACAAGAATTTCAACCTACCACTTGCAAGGAAATAGAACCATGTGGTGGGATCAACTTAAGCAATCCAAGCACCTTGATTAGAGGAAGGTCTCATGGAGGTGTTATAGTCTTAATTTCCAAACTACAGAGTCAGAGAGGAACACAACAGAAGATGCAAGCCAAGACACAACCCTTGGCTCAAGTTTCAAATAATGTTTTAGGGGTGTCGTTGGTCATCTATGGGACAAACAACAACCTATATTTTTTCATCAGTTCATAACAAGTGACACCCTCTGTAATATTCTAGATTCACAAAGTTTTGAAGAGGAAAGTGAGAGATGAGTTGGTTATTTGTGGCATGAGCGTTGAAAATCACATCATTCGAGTTTACATTGGTCTTTAAAATATCTAGAATCTCTCCCAATCCTCTTCCAAGAATCTATATAAAGAAGAAAAATATTGAGAATGAAGAGGAAGAATCATTTACAAATATGTGCTACCAAAATTGAGAGGTTCCTCTCCATCTACATCAGTTACAGTCATGTTTCCTAGCTTGGTTCAAGAGCTGAGGAGGATAAAGGAGCAAGGGGAAAAGAGTAAGAGAGTAAGAGAGGAACACAAAAGTAAGAGAGAAACATAGAAGAAGATGTAAGCCAAGACACAACCCTTAGCCCAAGGCTCAAACAATTTTTAAGGGGTGTCATTGGTCATCTATGGGACCACCAACGACATGTCACTTGTCATTAGTTCACAACAGGAGACACCTCTGTAATATTATAGATTCATAGAGTTTTGAAGAGGCAAGCGAGGGATGATTTGGTTCTTCATGGTATGAGCCTTGGAACTCATATTTTAATAATTAAATTTAATAATGGTTTTTTTTAAGTATAGATTTTTTAAAATCTAAGTAATTTAGATTTTCTTTAGCACTATTTACTATGAAGTTTATTGATTTTTTTTATGTTTTGATTTCACATTTTACATGTAAATTTGACTATAATATTGTTTGTGATAGTTGTATATATTTCGAGGATGGCCTCTAATTTAATAATAGTTATGGAAATTTTTTATTTTTTATGTTTTGATTTCACATTTTACAAAATTTGACTATAATAATGTTTTTGATAGTTGCATACATTTTGAGGATGCCCTTTTCTGTCTATGCCAGAGAGACCCTAATAAATTAATGAGACCTTTGGTGGACGAAGAGCACTAAGGGGGTACATTTCGTGAGTTGTTCATGTCGAGAGGAAGAGAGATGGTATAAATGAGATGGTACAAGTCTATGGTTGGGTGGAAAGTCTGTCGGTTGGTTGTAGAACATTTTTAAAAAGATAAGTGTTTATCTATTTTTTAAGTTAATTTATGAGTTTAACCGTTGTGGATTTATTTTACTTTGCGAATGAAAATGATCTATATGTTGTTTATTTGTTTCTTTTATGTCATTAGTTATTGATATCCATAAATAGTTAAATCTATGTATAATTCGTAGTTGTTAAGCTACAAGAATTTACTTGGCAAAAAAATTTCAAATTTATGTGTTTTCTGTGTAGCAATGTTCCTCAATTAAGTTGGGGGACATTACAAATTGGTATCAGATCTCAAGGTTTAACACTGATCTTGTATGGGCCAAGAGCGAGTGTGAATTGGGGAAATTCTCTTTTGCAGATTTCATTCTATGATGAATTTGAGGAAAAGTGGTGAGCCAGAGATGAATCCCCAAATTTGTTGGTAGTTTCGAGTTTAATTCACCTCAAATGGTCAAATAAGGGATTAATGTCGTCGATCTGCAAGTTGCAAAGTTCAATTTGGATTTGGAAGTTAAATATCTGTGTTTTCATGGTGATTGAGAAGTTTGGTGATCAGCGATCTACATTATTTCGACCTAGAGAATCAGTGGTAAATATTCATCTATGAAGTCCAAATAGGTGGTCCTTGACATGATTTTGGAAAAATTCAGGAGCAGGGAATAAGTTTAAAGTTTGAAAGGAGAAACCCAATGGTGCAAGCCTGAAGAAATGAGAGTCATTGATCAGTGCTTCTCTCGGGCATTGGATCCATTTGGGAACACTGAGGGTAACTTCACATTTTGAAGAAGTCAGCCCAACTGAGTTAAAGGTCGAGCAGTTGAAGATTTTCTAGAAGATATAGACCATTAGATGCGAGAGATGTCAACCATTGGATCCTTTGGAAAGGTGACTTCGGAAGGGTCCATTTGAAAATCCTGGTGGGGGTGTTATGTTTTCAAAATAGATCATCCGAAAGAGGTAATCAAGATGTAGTGTGGAAACCCAAGATAAATGGGGCCATTGGTCGGCCAGGTTGTTGACCGTATGATTGATCGAATGAGCATGTTATCTCAAAAGGGCCATGGGTGGAAGATAATTCCACATCAACTTTCCATATCAGTATTCCATTTCAGATGTCACGTCAACAAAGGAAGGTGAATCAAAAAGTCCCACATGGTAGTCGGGTACGATTTTCAGAAAGGATTGTTTCCAATGGTTTTCAAAAATCATTGTTCCCAAGGGTCTCTAGAGGAGGGATATTAGAAGGTATCTCTCAGGGAAGATATTTTCGATGGATAATTCCTACGGAGTGAGTCCGATAGACTATAAAACTTCAAACTTTAGAAATATCAATAAGAAAGGAAAGTTTCCATTTCAATGGGAAGAGCCCACGAAGCTGACCCTGATAAGCTTGTGGAAGGTTTGGCCATGAAATTGGAAAGGTTAAGTGTGTTGGAAACATGCCAATGAATTTTCCCATGTGATCACATGCAGATGCACATGCACATGCACGTGTGCATACACATGCGCGTTCATGCAATCTACTTATGAACTATTCGTGTAAATATGTTATCTATTCATGATTAGTCTGTGTAACTGAGTGATAGATGTTATATATATGAGCATACCCATAGAGGTAGAAGACAATGTGAGTGCAATGTGCAATGCGAGTGCAAGCAAGTACATTGTGTGAGGAGAGGATGGTTGTATGCCTAGGTTGGCTATTGTGATTCTCCCTTGAATAATAGAAGACCGATAATCATTGCCTGTGGTTTTTTCCCGAGTTGGGTTTCAACATAAATCACTGTGTCGATTGTGTGTTTGATGATATTGGTTTTATGCATGTTTAATATTTCTTAGTTTATGCTCTGGTTTTATATGCTTTGTTTTGCTTCTGCTGCCCAACAAGTGGTATCAGACCCAAGGAAAATTAAGTAGGAGCCACAGGTGAGCCAAGGAAGATTTGCATGCATGTCTCCAGAGAGAAAAAGAGACATGACTAAGTGTCTCGGGTCATTAACACTCCCTAGACAGTGTTAAAGGCGCACCGACGCTCTCACACTTAAGAAATCACGATTTTCACAAACTTGACGCACCTCACTCCTGTAAAACAGAGCATTGGCACATCGACACTCCCTAGCACTCCCTTTCCACTCTTGAGAGAGCGTCGATCTTCAAAATTCAAAACTTGCATGGAAAAATTGTTTTTTGCATGGTTTTCGACTTAGTATAAATTTTTGGGAGGATCGACTTTATAATATTTTATAAAGGTGGATGAGGTCATGTAACGGTGGAGAAAAATGGATATTTAAAAGGTGGATGCTCGAACCATTCTTAAGGAGTGAGTGGGTATTTAAAAGGGGATGCCATATACAAGTTTTTTATGGGGAAGATTAAATATTACTTTTTGTTTTAAGAGTTGAACTTTAATGGAATTGGTAAAAGGTTTTTTAAATATTTTTTAAAACCTTTTAACCATTAGTTTTAAGTTTAACCTTGAGCTATAAGATTATTTTTCCATATAAAGAGTTTGGCTAGGTTTTATAAGCAATGGTTTTGTAGTTTTTTCTTTCTGCTAATGGCGAGAGTGCAGAGTTCCAAGTTTGAGGTGGAAAAATTCAGCGGTAAGAATAGATTTGTGCTATGGAATCTTAAGATACAGGATTTTCTTGTGCAACAAGGATTGCAAAAGGCATTGGTTAGAAAGACAAAGAAACCAGCAAGCATGGCAAACGAAGACTGGGAGGATATGGATGCAAGAGCCCTCAATACTATTCCTTTGTGTCTGGCAGATGAGGTACTATTTAACATCATTGAAGAGGAGACAACGACAGGTTTGTGGACTAAACTGGAGTGTATGTATATGAAAAAGAACTTGTCAAACAAAATCTTCCTAAAGAGGTAGTTGTACAGCCTGCGAATGAAAGAAGGTATGAAAATCGTTGATCACTTGAATGTTTTCAATACTCTTATTTTCCAATTACCTGTTATGGAAGTAAAGTTCAAAGATGAATACAAGGTGGTTACCCTATTATGTTTGTTGCCTGATTCTTGGGATTATCTGGTCAAAACTATGTGGTTTAGCACAACAGATATCATTGATTATGACATTATTGTGGGAGCTTTGTTGTCTGAGGAGATGAGGAGAAGATCCAGTAAGGAAACCACAACAACATAAGCAATGGTGGTCAGAGGTCGATATTCAGAAGGAGGGCAAGATCAGAAAGTTACAACCATGTCTAATTCAAAGGACAGTAAGGGTAAGGAAAAATGTTGGTTTTGTGGCAAATTTGGGCATCTCAAGAAGGATTGTTGGAAAAGACAACAAGCATCCAAAGAGGACTCCACAATAGAGGCAAATTCAACTACAGGTATGGTTGATGAAGTTTTTTATGTCTGTTGTGTCTCTCTTCCTGTATTCGCATAGAAGGTGCAGGACGGTGATGGTAGAGTCACCGTGAAATTAAAAAAAGTAAAAAAATGTATTTACTTTGGAGTTGCAGAAATTATTGATTGCATGTAAATGGGGATGTGTTTGTAAGACCTAGATAGGCATGCGTACCCCTGGTTAATCAGGTCATCTATGAAAATTCTAGATGTAGATTTAGGTAGATTGAATATGTGGGGGGGGGGCATGTATGTTAAATCTGCTTTTTAGGTTAAAGAAGGTGGTTTTTTTGGGTCCATGTGTTTTGGGTATCCCGTGGTATTGCGTCCATGGATTGCATGTAATGAAGCCTACAAAAGACTTGGTGAAATCCATTGTAAATGGAACTGGAGGTAAGCGGTGAAGGCTTACTTGGCCAGTTTGGCCAGATTTGGTCAAAGTTGTTCGAATTCAAATTTCGAGGTGGAGCAGTGTTTGATTAATCTCCTTTTATAAGGGGATGTATATAGAACAACCAGAATGGTTAGTTGAGAATCGCAACAGGAGATTTGTTTGCAAACTCAAAAATCATTGTATGGCCTGAAGCATGCTAGGAAAATGGTACAATATGTTTGATTCCTTCATGGTGAGCCAAATTTTACAATAAGTGAGTATAACCATTGTGTTTATGGTATATTCATTATCTTGGTGTTATACGCTAAGCTTGTTGCAAGCACATGCATGGTTGAGATCAACAGTTTGGCTCAGTTGGTTAGAACATTTGTTATGAAGGATCTGGGAGCAGCAAAATAAATTTTGGGCATGGAAATACATAGAGATAGGAAATATGGTAAGCTTGGTTATCACAACAGAAGTATGTGGTGAAGATCCTCAGGAAATTCAATATGAATAATGTGAAACTGGTAAAATCCCTTTGGCTTTCCATTGTAAATTCTCTTCAGTTTTATGTCTTAATTGATGAAGAAGAAAATGGTTATATGTCTTGAGTATTATATGCTAGTAGGAAGTTTTATGATTACGATTGAGAAATGGTCAACATTTCACATGCAGTTGGTGTTGTCAGTAGACACATGGAAAAACCAGGTGAAGAGCATGGAAATGGGTGCTTCAAACACATAAGCACAAGTATCACCTATAATGGCTGCAGTGATTTGGTTTGAGGTTATGATTCATGAGATTTGGACAAGTACATTGTTCTATTAGACAGGTTACTGATGGAGACAGAATGGTCCATGTTTGAGTGAATCGTGCAGGCATGTTCACGTAATGGTATTGTTAGAGAAGCTGCAGAGCTGTGATGGTGTTTGGCTTCTCTTGCAGAGAAGGTGATGGATGAATTAATTAAGGGCATGATATATCAGGTAAATTGTTTTCAAGGTGGAGATTGTTGGAAACATGCCAACAAATTTTCTCATGCAGTCACATGCAGATGTAGATGCACATGCACGTGTGCATGAACATGCGCATGCATGCAATCTACTTATGAATTGTTCGTGTAACTATGTTATCTACTCACGATCAGTCTATGTAACTGAGTGATAGATGTTAAATATACGAGCATACTCATAGAGGTAGAGGACAATGTGAGTGCAATGTACAATGCGAGTGCAAGCGAGTACATTGTGTGAGGAGAGGATGGTTGCATGCCTGGGTTGGTTGTTATAATTCTCCCTTGAATAACAGAAGATCGATAATCATTGCCCGTGGTTTTTTCTTGAGTTGGGTTTCCACATAAATCATTATGTTAATTGTGTGTTTGTTGATCTTGGTTTGATGCATGTTTAATCTTGCTTAGTTTATGCTCTGGTTTTATATGTTTTTTTTTGCTTCCGTTGCCCAACAGAGTGGAGCGACGGTTGAGATTACTATTGATTTTGAGATCAGTGGCTCCAATCTACAAACTTTCACCACAATAAATCAATGAATTTTTTTCCATGAAACGTTTCATATTTTAAGGGCCTTGAACTTAAAGAGGAATTTTGAAGGCTTAAACAACATTTTTAGGTAGTGAAAAATCATCAGAACTATGTGTACCTTTAGTGCACAAAGTATTTGTATTTTAAATGGAAGAAATCAGTGATATATTTCCAATGATCTATTTCAGGAGAAAAATAGAACTCGTATGAGAAAGTTACAGTTGAAACAGTGCAAGGTAAAATTTTAATACCATTTATTTCCAAAGGGCATAGCTCCTTGCTCAGAAGTCAGTTTGGGGCATGGAAGTAGTCTATGGAAATATTTTGGACCATAGAAGACAATAATGCATCCAAATATGGAATATGGGTACATAAAAATGTACAGGAAGAGAAAGAAGACACATGTAGCATACAAGGATAAAATGGAAAACGATCAAAATCTTTTGCAAGCCATAACTATCATCCTAGAACCTGAATGAAGGTGAAATTTTGAAAG
>ML782203.1:42403-73357 GCA_009831015.1 Picea engelmannii
TTGGTGTTGTCAGTAGACACATGGAAAAACCAGTTGAAGAGCATGGAAATGGGTGCTTCAAACACATAAGCACAAGTATCACCTATAATGGTTGCAGTGATTTGGCTTGTGGTTATGATTCATGAGATTTGGACAAGTACATTGTTCTATTATACAGGTTATTGATGGAGACAAAATGGTCCATGCTGGAGTGAATCATGCAGGCATGTTCACG
The DNA here is from genome assembly GCA_009831015.1 of Picea engelmannii. NCBI lineage: Eukaryota > Viridiplantae > Streptophyta > Pinopsida > Pinales > Pinaceae > Picea > Picea engelmannii. The sequence continues at coordinate 42,618 of ML782203.1, forward strand.
TAATGGTATTGTTAGAGAAGCTACAGAGCTCTAGTGGTGCTTGGCTTATCTTGCATAGAAGGTGATGGATGAATTAATTAAGGGCATGATATATCAGGTAAATTTTTGTCAAGGTGGAGATTGTTGGAAACATGCCAATGAATTTTCTCATGCGGTCACATAAAGATGTAGATGCACATGCACGTGTGCATGAACATGTGCATGCATGCAATCTACTTATGAATTGTTCGTGTAACTATGTTATCTATTCATGATTAGTCTGTGTAACTGAGTGATAGATGTTAAATATACGAGCATACTCATAGAGGTAGAGGACAATGTGAGTGCAATGTACAATTCGAGTGCAAGCGAGTACATTGTGTGAGGAGAGGATGGTTGTATGCTTGGGTTTGCTGTTATAATTCTTCCTTGAATAACAGAAGATCGATAATCATTGCCCGTGGTTTTTTACCAAGTTAGGCTTCCACATAAATCAGTGTGTCAATTGTGTGTTTGTTGATCTTGGTTTGATGCATGTTTAATCTTGCTTAGTTTATGCTCTAGTTTTATATGCTTTGTTTTGCTTCCACTGCCCAACAGAGTGGAGCAACGGTTGGGATTACTATCGATTTTGAGATCAGTGGCTCCAATCTACAAACTTTCACAACAATAAATCAATGATTTTTTTTCCATGAAATGTTTCATATTTTAAGGGCCTTGAACTTGCAGAGGCATTTTGAGGTTTTAAACAACATTTTTAGGTAGTCAAAAATCATCAGAACTGTGTGTACCTTTGGTGCACAAAGTATTTGTAGTTTAAATGGAAGAAATCGGTGATATATTTCCAATGATCTATTTCAGGAGAAAAATAGAGCTCTTATGAGAAAGTCACAGTTGAAATAGTGCAAGGTAAAATTTTAGTACCGTTATTTCCAAAGGGCATAACTCCTTGCTCAGAAGTCAGTTTGGGGCATGAAAGTAGTCTATGGAAATATTTTGTACCATAGAAGACAATAATGGATCCAAATATGGAATATGGGTTACATACAAATGCACGGGAAGAGAAAGAACACACATGTAGCATACAAGGATAAAATGGAAAATGATCAAAATCTTTTGCAAGCCATAACTATCATCCCAAAACCTGAATGAAGGTGAAATTTTGAAGGATCATTCAAAAGTTACATGACTCCTTGCTTAGAAGTCGGTTTGGGGCATAGAAGCAGTCTATGGAAATATTTTGGACCATAGAAGACAGTAATGGATCCAAATATGGAATATGGGTACATAAAAATGTACAGGAAGAGAAATAATACACATGTAGCATACAAGGATAAAATGGGAAACAATAAAAAGATTATGCCAGCCATAATTATAACCTCGGAACCTGAATGAAGATGAAATTTTGAAAGATCATTCAAAAGGTACATAACTCTTTGCTCAAAAGTAAGTTTGGGGCATAGAATTAGTCTATGGAAATATTTTGGACCATAGAAGATAATAATGGATCAAAATATGGAATATGGGTATATAAAAATGTACAGGAAGAGAAAGAAGACACATGTAACATACAAGGATAAAATGGAAAACAATCAAAAGCTTTTGCAAGCCATAACTATTAGCCCATAATCTAAATGAAGGTGAAATTTTGAAAGATCATTCAAAAGGTTGTCATGAAGATAAAAAATTGAGCTTCTATCAAAATTACAAAGTAGTTGGTGTAGGGATGCTTAAAAGGGGCTAAAATTACAAACCCCAGAAAAGTGCAAAAAGAAAAAGTTTTCATTTCCATATTGTTGCAGATATTGACTGGAGTATCATTTTGACAATATGAGAGTTGAGGTGAATTCAACGTCAGTAGTATTATCTATGTCTACTATATAATTTTCCTTGATTCCTAACATATTTACCGCTATCGGTGGCCAAATTTGGTGTTTGAGATTATTTTTCACTTGGGAGAAGGTGCACAAGAGAGGAAATGTATGCCTTGTTTTTCGAGAATTGTGTATGTAAATATTTTTTTCTAACAAAATTTTTATTGCATGAACTTTTTCTTACAAAAATTAGAAATACATGAGGAAAATTTGGTTCCTATATGAGAAATACAACCATGGAGGATTCCCAAGGGTCTTACAACCATGAGGAGGAGGTCAAAGAGCTACATGTCATCATCGAAAATTCTAAGACAAAGTCTAATGGAAGAAGAGGCAAGCACGAGCCTATAACTATGAGAAGCCTACATGTATAAATGTAGATCCGTAGGGAAAATAATGAGAATATTATGAAAGCTTAGGAAGAGATACTTCGTATTTTTAACATGTTACATAGGCAAGCCAATAAATACTCTGGTACAAACCAAACATCTAGTGTTAAATAAGTGATAGCATCCAGATCCCATAGAAGAAGGGATGATCATGGGAATGAAATAAAATCAAGGATTGTGACTAAGCGTCCTCATTCCCCAGAGAAATCCACTAGGAGAGCTCATGCAATTTCAGGGATAGGGAGCATCCAAGGTGTGTTTCTTGTTATAAGGCAGAGGAGAAGGCCCGAGGAAAGAATCTTGCAATTTGAACTCAGGAAAATCAAGCCACCTAATTTCAATAGTGAGAAGAGGAAGGGAGAAGAGGTTGAGGCATGGTTGTTGGAAATGAATAAATATTTCTAGATACCTAATTATCTCTCAAGGGTAGAAACAAGAATTTCAACCTACCACTTGCAAGGAAATAGAACCATGTGGTGGGATCAACTTAAGCAATCCAAGCACCTTGATTAGAGGAAGGTCTCATGGAGGTGTTATAGTCTTAATTTCCAAACTACAGAGTCAGAGAGGAACACAACAGAAGATGCAAGCCAAGACACAACCCTTGGCTCAAGTTTCAAATAATGTTTTAGGGGTGTCGTTGGTCATCTATGGGACAAACAACAACCTATATTTTTTCATCAGTTCATAACAAGTGACACCCTCTGTAATATTCTAGATTCACAAAGTTTTGAAGAGGAAAGTGAGAGATGAGTTGGTTATTTGTGGCATGAGCGTTGAAAATCACATCATTCGAGTTTACATTGGTCTTTAAAATATCTAGAATCTCTCCCAATCCTCTTCCAAGAATCTATATAAAGAAGAAAAATATTGAGAATGAAGAGGAAGAATCATTTACAAATATGTGCTACCAAAATTGAGAGGTTCCTCTCCATCTACATCAGTTACAGTCATGTTTCCTAGCTTGGTTCAAGAGCTGAGGAGGATAAAGGAGCAAGGGGAAAAGAGTAAGAGAGTAAGAGAGGAACACAAAAGTAAGAGAGAAACATAGAAGAAGATGTAAGCCAAGACACAACCCTTAGCCCAAGGCTCAAACAATTTTTAAGGGGTGTCATTGGTCATCTATGGGACCACCAACGACATGTCACTTGTCATTAGTTCACAACAGGAGACACCTCTGTAATATTATAGATTCATAGAGTTTTGAAGAGGCAAGCGAGGGATGATTTGGTTCTTCATGGTATGAGCCTTGGAACTCATATTTTAATAATTAAATTTAATAATGGTTTTTTTTAAGTATAGATTTTTTAAAATCTAAGTAATTTAGATTTTCTTTAGCACTATTTACTATGAAGTTTATTGATTTTTTTTATGTTTTGATTTCACATTTTACATGTAAATTTGACTATAATATTGTTTGTGATAGTTGTATATATTTCGAGGATGGCCTCTAATTTAATAATAGTTATGGAAATTTTTTATTTTTTATGTTTTGATTTCACATTTTACAAAATTTGACTATAATAATGTTTTTGATAGTTGCATACATTTTGAGGATGCCCTTTTCTGTCTATGCCAGAGAGACCCTAATAAATTAATGAGACCTTTGGTGGACGAAGAGCACTAAGGGGGTACATTTCGTGAGTTGTTCATGTCGAGAGGAAGAGAGATGGTATAAATGAGATGGTACAAGTCTATGGTTGGGTGGAAAGTCTGTCGGTTGGTTGTAGAACATTTTTAAAAAGATAAGTGTTTATCTATTTTTTAAGTTAATTTATGAGTTTAACCGTTGTGGATTTATTTTACTTTGCGAATGAAAATGATCTATATGTTGTTTATTTGTTTCTTTTATGTCATTAGTTATTGATATCCATAAATAGTTAAATCTATGTATAATTTGTAGTTGTTAAGCTACAAGAATTTACTTGGCAAAAAAATTTCAAATTTATGTGTATTCTGTGTAGCAATGTTCCTCAATTAAGTTGGGGGACATTACAAATTGGTATCAGAGCTCAAGGTTTAACATTGATATTGTATGGGCCAAGAGCGAGTGTGAATTGGGGAAATTCTCTTTTGCAGATTTCATTCTATGATGAATTTGAGGAAAAGTGGTGAGCCAGAGATGAATCCCTAAATTTGTTGGTAGTTTTGAGTTTAATTCACCTCAAAATGGTCAAATAAGGGATTAGTGTCGTCGATCTGCAAGTTGCAAAGTTCAATGGATTTGGAAGTTAAATATCTATGTTTTCATGGTGATTGCGAAGTTTGGTGATCAGCGATCTACATTATTTCGACCTAGAGAATCAATGGTAAATATTCATCTATGAAGTCCAAATAGGTGGTCCTTGACATGATTTTGGAAAAATTCAGGAGCAGGGAATAAGTTTAAAGTTTGAAAAGAGAAACCCAATGGTGCAAGCCTGAAGAAATGAGAGTCATTGATCAGTGCTTCTCTCAGGCATTGGATCCATTTGGGAACACTGAGGGTAACTTCACATTTTGAAGAAGTCAGTCCAACTGAGTTAAAGGTTGAGGAGTTGAAGATTTTCTAGAAGATATAGACCGTTAGATGCAAGAGATGTCAACCATTGGATCCTTTGGAAAGGTGACTTCAGAAGGGTCCATTTGGAAATCCTGGTGGGGGTGTTATGTTTTCGAAATAGATCATCCGAAAGAGGTAATCGAGATGTAGTGTGGAAACCCAAGATAAATGGGGCCATTGGTCGGCCAGGTTTTTGACCGTATGATTGATCGAATGATCATGTTATCTCGAAAGGGCCATGGGTGGAAGATAATTCCGCATCAACTTTCCATATCAGTATTCCATTTCAGATGTCACGTCAACAAAGGAAGGTGAATCAAAAAGTCCCACATGGCAGTGAGGTATGATTTTCAGAAATGATTGTTTCTGATGGTTTTCAAAAATCATTGTTCCCAAGGGTCTCTAGAGGAGGGATATTACAAGGTATCTCACAGGGAAGATATTTTCGATGGATAATTCCTACAGAGTGAGTCCGATAGACTATAAAACTTCAAACTTTAGAAATATCAATAAGAAAGGAAAGTTTCCATTTCAATGGGAAGAGCCCACGAAGTTGACCCTGATAAGCTTGTGGAAGGTTTGGCCACGATATTGGAAAGGTTAAGTTTGTTGGAAACATGCCAACGAATTTTCCAATGCGGTCACATGCAGATGCACATGCACATGCACGTGTGCATGCACATGCGCGTTCATGCAATCTACTTATGAACTATTCGTGTAACTATTTATCTATTCATGATTAGTCTGTGTAACTGAGTGATAGATGTTATATATATGATCATACCCATAGAGGTAGAAGAAAATGTGAGTGCAATGTACAATGTGAGTGCAAGCAAGTACATTGTGTGAGGAGAGGATGGTTGTATGCCTAGGTTGGCTATTGTAATTCTCCCTTGAATAATAGAAGACCGATAATCATTGCCTGTGGTTTTTTCCCGAGTTGTGTTTCAACATAAATCATTGTGCCGATTGTGTGTTTGATGATATTGGTTTTATGCATGTTTAATATTTCTTAGTTTATGCTCTGGTTTTATATGCTTTGTTTTGCTTCTGTTGCCCAGCAAGTGGTATCAGACCCAAGGCAAATTAAGTAGGAGCCACGGGTGAGCCAAGGAAGATTTGCATGAAAGTCTCCAAAGAGAAAAAGAGACATGACTAAGTGTCTCGGGTCATTAACACTTCCTAGACAGTGTTAAAGGCGCACCGATGCTCTCACACTTAAGAAATCACGATTTTCACAAACTTGACGCACCTCATTCCTGTAAAATAGAACATTGGCACATCGACACTCCCCCATCCACACTCAAGAAGCACTAGAACTCCCCCATCCATAGTAAGGGAGCGTTGATTTCCTCCCTAGCACTCCCTTTCCACCCTTGAGAGAGCGTCGATCTTCAAAATTCAAAACTTGCATGGAAAAATTGTTTTTTGCATGGTTTTCGACTTATTATAAATTTTTGGGAGGATCGACTTTATAATATTTTATAAAGGTGGATGAGGTCATGTAACAGTGGAGAAAAATGGATATTTAAAAGGTGGATGCTCGAACCATTCTTAAGGAGTGAGTGGGTATTTAAAAGGGGATGCCATATACAAATTATTTATGGGGAAGATTAAATATTACTTTTTGTTTTAAGAGTTGAACTTTAATGGAATTGTTAAAAGGTTTTTTAAATATTTTTTAAAACCTTTTAACCATTAGTTTTAAGTTTAACCTTGAGCTATAAGATTATTTTTCCATATAAAGAGTTTGGCTAGGTTTTATAAGCAATGGTTTTGTAGTTTTTTCTTTCTGCTAATGGCGAGAGTGCAGAGTTCCAAGTTTGAGGTGGAAAAATTCAGCGGTAAGAATAGATTTGTGCTATGGAATCTTAAGATACAGGATTTTCTTGTGCAACAAGGATTGCAAAAGGCATTGGTTAGAAAGACAAAGAAACCAGCAAGCATGGCAAACGAAGACTGGGAGGATATGGATGCAAGAGCCCTCAATACTATTCCTTTGTGTCTGGCAGATGAGGTACTATTTAACATCATTGAAGAGGAGACAACGACAGGTTTGTGGACTAAACTGGAGTGTATGTATATGAAAAAGAACTTGTCAAACAAAATCTTCCTAAAGAGGTAGTTGTACAGCCTGCGAATGAAAGAAGGTATGAAAATCGTTGATCACTTGAATGTTTTCAATACTCTTATTTTCCAATTACCTGTTATGGAAGTAAAGTTCAAAGATGAATACAAGGTGGTTACCCTATTATGTTTGTTGCCTGATTCTTGGGATTATCTGGTCAAAACTATGTGGTTTAGCACAACAGATATCATTGATTATGACATTATTGTGGGAGCTTTGTTGTCTGAGGAGATGAGGAGAAGATCCAGTAAGGAAACCACAACAACATAAGCAATGGTGGTCAGAGGTCGATATTCAGAAGGAGGGCAAGATCAGAAAGTTACAACCATGTCTAATTCAAAGGACAGTAAGGGTAAGGAAAAATGTTGGTTTTGTGGCAAATTTGGGCATCTCAAGAAGGATTGTTGGAAAAGACAACAAGCATCCAAAGAGGACTCCACAATAGAGGCAAATTCAACTACAGGTATGGTTGATGAAGTTTTTTATGTCTGTTGTGTCTCTCTTCCTGTATTCGCATAGAAGGTGCAGGACGGTGATGGTAGAGTCACCGTGAAATTAAAAAAAGTAAAAAAATGTATTTACTTTGGAGTTGCAGAAATTATTGATTGCATGTAAATGGGGATGTGTTTGTAAGACCTAGATAGGCATGCGTACCCCTGGTTAATCAGGTCATCTATGAAAATTCTAGATGTAGATTTAGGTAGATTGAATATGTGGGGGGGGGGCATGTATGTTAAATCTGCTTTTTAGGTTAAAGAAGGTGGTTTTTTTGGGTCCATGTGTTTTGGGTATCCCGTGGTATTGCGTCCATGGATTGCATGTAATGAAGCCTACAAAAGACTTGGTGAAATCCATTGTAAATGGAACTGGAGGTAAGCGGTGAAGGCTTACTTGGCCAGTTTGGCCAGATTTGGTCAAAGTTGTTCGAATTCAAATTTCGAGGTGGAGCAGTGTTTGATTAATCTCCTTTTATAAGGGGATGTATATAGAACAACCAGAATGGTTAGTTGAGAATCGCAACAGGAGATTTGTTTGCAAACTCAAAAATCATTGTATGGCCTGAAGCATGCTAGGAAAATGGTACAATATGTTTGATTCCTTCATGGTGAGCCAAATTTTACAATAAGTGAGTATAACCATTGTGTTTATGGTATATTCATTATCTTGGTGTTATACGCTAAGCTTGTTGCAAGCACATGCATGGTTGAGATCAACAGTTTGGCTCAGTTGGTTAGAACATTTGTTATGAAGGATCTGGGAGCAGCAAAATAAATTTTGGGCATGGAAATACATAGAGATAGGAAATATGGTAAGCTTGGTTATCACAACAGAAGTATGTGGTGAAGATCCTCAGGAAATTCAATATGAATAATGTGAAACTGGTAAAATCCCTTTGGCTTTCCATTGTAAATTCTCTTCAGTTTTATGTCTTAATTGATGAAGAAGAAAATGGTTATATGTCTTGAGTATTATATGCTAGTAGGAAGTTTTATGATTACGATTGAGAAATGGTCAACATTTCACATGCAGTTGGTGTTGTCAGTAGACACATGGAAAAACCAGGTGAAGAGCATGGAAATGGGTGCTTCAAACACATAAGCACAAGTATCACCTATAATGGCTGCAGTGATTTGGTTTGAGGTTATGATTCATGAGATTTGGACAAGTACATTGTTCTATTAGACAGGTTACTGATGGAGACAGAATGGTCCATGTTTGAGTGAATCGTGCAGGCATGTTCACGTAATGGTATTGTTAGAGAAGCTGCAGAGCTGTGATGGTGTTTGGCTTCTCTTGCAGAGAAGGTGATGGATGAATTAATTAAGGGCATGATATATCAGGTAAATTGTTTTCAAGGTGGAGATTGTTGGAAACATGCCAACAAATTTTCTCATGCAGTCACATGCAGATGTAGATGCACATGCACGTGTGCATGAACATGCGCATGCATGCAATCTACTTATGAATTGTTCGTGTAACTATGTTATCTACTCACGATCAGTCTATGTAACTGAGTGATAGATGTTAAATATACGAGCATACTCATAGAGGTAGAGGACAATGTGAGTGCAATGTACAATGCGAGTGCAAGCGAGTACATTGTGTGAGGAGAGGATGGTTGCATGCCTGGGTTGGTTGTTATAATTCTCCCTTGAATAACAGAAGATCGATAATCATTGCCCGTGGTTTTTTCTTGAGTTGGGTTTCCACATAAATCATTATGTTAATTGTGTGTTTGTTGATCTTGGTTTGATGCATGTTTAATCTTGCTTAGTTTATGCTCTGGTTTTATATGTTTTTTTTTGCTTCCGTTGCCCAACAGAGTGGAGCGACGGTTGAGATTACTATTGATTTTGAGATCAGTGGCTCCAATCTACAAACTTTCACCACAATAAATCAATGAATTTTTTTCCATGAAACGTTTCATATTTTAAGGGCCTTGAACTTAAAGAGGAATTTTGAAGGCTTAAACAACATTTTTAGGTAGTGAAAAATCATCAGAACTATGTGTACCTTTAGTGCACAAAGTATTTGTATTTTAAATGGAAGAAATCAGTGATATATTTCCAATGATCTATTTCAGGAGAAAAATAGAACTCGTATGAGAAAGTTACAGTTGAAACAGTGCAAGGTAAAATTTTAATACCATTTATTTCCAAAGGGCATAGCTCCTTGCTCAGAAGTCAGTTTGGGGCATGGAAGTAGTCTATGGAAATATTTTGGACCATAGAAGACAATAATGCATCCAAATATGGAATATGGGTACATAAAAATGTACAGGAAGAGAAAGAAGACACATGTAGCATACAAGGATAAAATGGAAAACGATCAAAATCTTTTGCAAGCCATAACTATCATCCTAGAACCTGAATGAAGGTGAAATTTTGAAAGTTCATTCAAAAGGTACATGACTCCTTGCTCAGAAGTCAGTTTGGGGCATAGAAGCAGTCTATGGAAATATTTTGGACCATAGAAGATAGTAATGGATCCAAATATGGAATATGGGTACATAAAAATGTACAGGAAGATAAATAATACACATGTAGCATACAAGGATAATATGGGAAACAATAAAAAGATTATGCTAGCCATAATTATAAGCTTGAAACCTGAATGAAGATGAAATTTTGAAAGATCATTCAAAAGGTACATAACTCTTTGCTCAAAAGTTAGTTTGGGGCATAAAAGTAGTCTATGGAAATATTTTGGACCATAGAAGATAATAATGGATCAAAATATGGAATATGGGTACATAAAAATGTATAGGAAGAGAAATAAGACACATGTAACATACAAGGATAAAATGGAAAACAATCAAAAGCTTCTGCAAGCCATAACTATTAGCCCATAATCTGAATGAAGGTGAAATTTTGAAATATCTTTCAAAAGGTTGTCATGAAGATAAAAAATTGAGCTTCTATCAAAATTCCAAAGTAGTTGGTGTAGGGATGCTTAAAAGGGGCTAAAATTACAAAGCCGGGAAAAGTGCAAAAAGAAAAAGTTGTCATTTCCATATTGTTGCATATTTTGACTGGAGTATCATTTTAACAATATGAGAGTTGAGGTGAATTCAACGTCAGTAGTATTATCTATGTCTACTATATAATTTTCCTTGGTTCCTAACATATTTACCGCTATTGGTGGCTAAATTTGGTGTTTGAGATTATTTTTGACTTGGGAGAAGGTGCACAAGAGAAGGAAATTTATGCATTGTTTTTCGAGAATTGTGTATGTAAATATTTTTTTCTAACAAATTTTTTATTGCATGAACATTTTCTTACAAAAATTAGAAATACAGGAGGACAATTTGGTTCCTATATGAGAAATACAACCATGGAGGATTCCCAAGGGTCTTACAACCATGAAGAGGAAGTCAAAGAGCTACATGTCATCATTGAAAATTCTAAGACAAAGTCTAATGGAAGAAGAGGCAAGAGTGAGCCTATAACTATGAGAATCCTACATGTTTATGTAGAGCCATAGGGAAAATAATGAGAATATTATGAAATCTTAGGAAGAGATACTTCATATTTTTAACATGTTACATAGGCAAGCCAATAAGTACTCTAGCACAAAGCAAACATCTAGTGCTAAAGAAGTGACAGCATCCAGATCCCATATAAGAAGGGATGATCATGTGAATGAAATAAAATCAAGGATTATGACTAAGCACCCTCATTTCCCAGAGAAATCCACTAGGAGAGCTCATGCAATTCCAGGGATAGGGAGCATCCAAAGTGTGTTTCTTGTCATAAGGTAGAGGAGAAGGCCCGAGGAAAAAATCTTGCAAGTTGAACTCAGGAAAATCAAGCCACCTAATTTCAATAGTGAGAAGAGGAAGGGAGAAGAGGTTAAGGCATGGTTGTTGGAAATGAATGAATATTTATATCTACCTAATTATGTCTCAAGGGTAGAAACAAGTATTTCAACCTACCACTTGCAAGGAAATAGAACCATGTGGTGGGATCAACTTAAGCAAGCCAAGCACCTTGATTAGAGGAAGGTCTCATGGAGGTGTTATAGTCTTAATTTCCAAACTACATAGTCAGAGAGGAACACAAAAGAAGATGCAAGCTAAGACACAACCCTTATCTCAAGTTTCATATAATGTGTTAGGGGTGTCGTTGGTCATCCATGGGACAAACAACAACCTATATTTTTTTATCAGTTCATAAAAAGTGACACCCTCTGTAATATTCTAGATTCACAAAGTTTTGAAGAGGAAAGTGAGAGATGAGTTGGTTATTCATGGCATGAGTCTTGAAAATCACATCATTCGAGTTTCCATTGGTCTTTAAAATATCTAGAATCTCTCCCAATCCTCTTCTAAGAATCTATATAAAGAAGAAAAATATTGAGAATGAAGAGGAAGAATCATTTACAAATATGTGCTACCAAAATTGAGAGGTTATTCTCCATCTACATCAGTTACAATCATGTTTCCTAGCTTGGTTGAAGATTGGAGGAGGATAAAGGAGCAAGGGGAAAAGAGTAAGAGAGGGACATAGTAGAAGATGTAAGCCAAGACACAACCCTTAGCTCAAGGCTCAAACAATTTTTAAGGGGTGTCATTGGTCATCTATGGGACAACCAATGACATGTCACTTGTCATTAGTTCACAACAGGATACACCTATGTAATATTATAGTCTCATGGAGTTTCAAAGAGGCAAGTGAGGGATGATTTGGTTCTTCATGGTATGAGCCTTAGAACTCACATCATTTGAGTATCAATTGGTCTCTAGAAGATATAGAAGCTCTCCTAAGAATATATATAAAGAAGAAAAATATTGTACATGAAGAAGAATAATCATTTACAGATCTATGCTACCAAAATTCAGAGGTGATTCTCCATCTACATCAGTTGTAGTGAAGTTTCCTATGTTGGTTGAAGATTCAAGGAGGATCAAGGAGAGATGGGAAAAGAGGAGTGTATATACACTGAGAGGAAATTGCAGTGATGTATATACTTCTGATACTTGAATTAATAGAGCATTGGATTTCACCTCTAAATGTTTGTGTTACATTCATAAATATTTAGATCTGATTTATTTTTGCATAGATCAGGTTATATCCAAGATAGATCTAGGATTCTAACACTACGAAGAGAAGTAGAATGGTTTTGTTTTGTCTCTTGTGTGCAGCAAGCAAGTTGTAAGAGTTGGAGATGGAACTTCAAGACTTCAATGGTCGAGACATATGTTGATATTTTTAGTAGCATCGAGAAGGTACTTCCACATAGGTTCATGTCAACATGTGAGATTCATCATTATTACGTATTAGAACCTTAGGAGATTCACTTTATTAAGTGATTAATAAAGTGAATTTACTTTTGTAATAAAGTGAGTTTAATTTAATTAAATACCTAAGTATTTGACATTAGTAATTAAATTAAATCCTAGCTGTTAGATCTAAAGTGAACATGAGATTATATCTCAATCATTGATCACTTTAGGAGATATAGGGTTTTGGAGTTAGGGTAAACTTAAGGTTATAAAAGATAACCCATGTGAGAGGATGAGACACATTAGATACACATAAAATGAGAGAGTGAGATCTCACTAATTGGGGGGAGGAAGGACATTCATCCAAGTGTGGACTATAGGGATCGAGGATAGGAGCAAAGGGGTAGTAAGGGAGATAACATCTAGGTGGTCTAGGCTATCTATTATTTTGTATTCCTCAGGTAGGCCATTTTCTTAGGATAAGAGCCTAGAATAATAATAATAAATGTCACAGATCCAATTTTCCCTTCGAGGTTTTTCCAGGGGTTATTTACCCAATATATTTGTGCAAATATGTTTGGTTTATGATTTTTATTCCATTGAATTTTTATGGTTAAGTAGCATAGTTGTGTTATTATTCTGTAAATCTGTTTGCTCAGAATTAATGGCCAGGTGTTAGGTTAACATAAATTAACAACATACAAAGGACAACCTTTAGGAAAATGTATGTCATTCCACCATTTCTTAGTTTTAGTGTAAACCCATTTTTTTGAGTCTAAAGGAAATCAATATAAGTCTGCGCCACTGTCTATTTATGATCAATAGGCAAATCCTAGGGAGATCTTATTATCCACCTTTGATATTTTCTCCATAACAAAATTGGTGATTCCACTGGGGATGAATATTTGATTCTTCTCTAGTTTAGAATCCCTTGCCTATTACCCTTTGTTTTGATTTGGTTTTCTTCTTCCTTGGTACTCCCTTAGATCTGACAAGATATGAGTTAGATCTCTCTTTTTTGAAAATTTTGTAGGGTGTCACTTGTTGCACTACCAGTGACAAGCGACTAGTTTCCTTGTTGGCATGTAGTGGGAAGACCTGGGGTTAATCATCTATATTCCAACAAAACCCTTAGACAACGTCCCTTTCAGCATCACCTGCAGAGAAAGTGAAGTCTCACCCGAGTCATCTAGAGGGGTTGTAGGAACTAAGGTTTTGTAGTGATGAGGGGAAGTGAGACATTCTTCATGTTCTTACTACCATATACCTATGTGCAGAGTTCTTATTGCTTAACAATTATTTAACATTCAACATAGTCTATGTACAACATTCTCTCACTTAACATTCATTCGATTACTAGATACCTCAATGAGTCACATTATAACATTATATATGACTAACACATTCATCATCACACTTAAGAATTATCATCATTGCACAATAACATTAAACATCATAACATGCAAACACATCACAACAAACAGGTTTAACATGGTTCACCAAACTTGGGCGACATCCACAATGACTGGCTTATTTTATTAGTCATTGATAATTCCCTTATAGTTGCGCAATGTGCTACAAAATTGTTGATATTTCAATGTAACTATGGAAGATATTCTTTTTTATTTGTATTGGTCAAACCTCAAGAAGGTTATTTTAATCTTATTGTATAAATCGAATCAAAAGAAATTATTATTTTATTTTTATCCTTATTTTAAAAGTCAAAACAACCCCTCTTAGGGTTGCGTCTTTTCAGGAGTCAATTATGTATATAGATAGAGGTTGAGTTCCTCTCATTTGTACACACACATGACTCGCCTTCTCTTGTGTATTTGGAGCATAGAAAGGAAGGTCTAGCGTAGGAGGTCTTGGTTTCTTGGTCTTTGGTATCTTTGTCTTGGTCTATTTGTGGAGAGCTATAACATGACATTATACTGGTTGAAGGAACCTATACTGAAGAATTGGTTGTTGGGTTTTCTCCCCCACGAGGGTTTCCCATGATATATCTTGTGTTATGTGATTGTTTATCTTTAAGTGATCCTATTACATGCAATTGTTAATGAATGTTAAACAAGATAACTGTAACTTCTATAACTTCTAAAATTCTAACATGGTATCAGAGAAGGCCTGAATATAATACAGTTCACAGATCTAGAAGACAAAAGGATCCATTTTCTTGATAGGAGTGGTTTTCAGGCAATACAATACCATCAGCAAGTGTGCCCTAGTGGAGTGCATATTTTCCCTAAATCAGATCTTCAGAATCCATAATTTGTGATTTAGGGGTAGGATGACTACTAGAACCAAGATTGATGAGAAGCTGGAGGGAGCTAACAACTTCATAGCCTAGAGGTACAGAGTATACCTCCTTCTAGAAGAACATGATCTAGAGAAGTTCACTAAAGAAGAGGTTTCAGAACCAGAGGGAGATGAGGCTAAAGAAAAGCACAAGAAGGATATGGTCAAAGCAAAGAGGATTATTGCAGACTCCATAAGGACCATCTTATTCATCATATATCTTCATTATCCAATCCAAAAGAAATGATGGATGCCTTAACCCGATTGTTTGAAGGAAATAACATCAACCGAAGAATGACCTTTAGAACTTAGTTAAAGAATGTGAGGATGTAGAATTCAGAAACCATCCACTCTTACTTCTCAAGAGTGAACCAGATTAAGGAGCAGATAGAATCCATTGGTGATATAGTGAATGGATAAGAAATGGTGATGACCACCTTGAGTGGCCTCCCAAGGTCATGGGATGCATTTATTCAAGGGATATGCTCAAGAAGGAAGCTACCCAATTTTATTATGCTATGAGAAGATTGCAACCAAGAAGAAGCAATGATGAAAACAAGAGAAGAGAAGATGAGAGATGATGATCAAGCTCTAGCCACCCACACTAGGAAAGGGGTTGTCTAACTGTNATATATATATATATATATATATATATATATATATATATACTCTCCTAAAATTTTAAGTGCCAAAAAAAATATCATATTTATTCCTCAAGCATTTCTCAATCATTATAACTATTAGTAGGCATCAATGTAATTAATATATATATATAACTAGCACAACCACATGATTGTGGATGATGAAGGCCTAAGGACTTACTGAAGCAACAGAACTTGAACATAACTTGACAATGAGGTGTTTTATACATATGATAATGACAGTAAAATATTAATTATATTAAGTAAATGTGAAAAAGTAAAATGAAATCTCATTCATTGATTTAGGAGGACGGCTAAGAATATGCCAACATCTTCAATTGCTACCCATAAGATTAGTTTTTATGATTAAAAGATCATTAATTGTGCCCATCTTCAATAGGTAGCGTAATTAATATAAATGTAATTAATATTTTATATATTAGAATATATACCCAAATCTAAGTTAATTAAATTGAAAAATATAAATTTAACATTAATTAGACTAGTAATAACAAATACTATAAATTGAAAACCAAACCCATGCACAAAAAACATCCAACATCAATGAATCATCATCCTGATTTCTCATAGATTGAGGGTTTATCGGGCAAAGCTCTCCTCCTAACTTCTGTGAACCCAGGATGAGAAATAACCAGCCTACTACTGGTTAGCATTCAATACTAAGTACCATAGCATTATTGGATAGTGTATGAATCACCTTAGTATATACACTAAGATATATTAGATAGTGTGTATACCAACTACCCCAGCATTACAGGTTGCTTATTGTTATCAGTGAACCTAGCGTAGTTATCCTTCAATGTTAACATTAACCATGTCATCCATCACCTTTCTCCAGATCATACCATGCCATTCATTAATCTATATCTCATGCATTGAACTTTGAAATTTGAATTCAGTTAATGGTGTGCATTATTCAAACTCTCATTGGGATTGAAACTAAATCAACTCGTTAAAGAAACTGAGATAAATTAGTTTGATTTTTGAGTTCCTTCAAACATAAAATTGACAACTTCAACTTTCATTTTAAAAATTTAGCTCTTAGATCTTGTTGTGCTATGTGCCCTCTCTGTTGTTGTTGAAGGTATCAACTGAAAATTCAACAGTTGAGGGGTTTTTAGTTTAAATATTCTCAGGCCCGAATGGAAAGTAATTTTAGAATTCTGTAGTTTCAATAACCATTCTAAGATTTCATAGTTTCTTGATGTGAACTGGAATTGTTTTTAGCACTATATGTTTTGTGGTTTGTTCCGAATCTGTTGTGTGACAATTGTTAAATATAGTTTAACCTCAACAGTCTGACCATACACTGCTAGCTGTCCTGGCCAACTGTACTATCATTTCTTGATTTGCTTGAGCCTATTTAGCTCAGCTAGTTTCCCTTTTTCTATTGTACTCTTTTACTTGCATTCCTAATATACTGAATACTATTTTTTCTCTTCTTTTGCTCTGTATTCTCTGCTTCTCACTTTATCATGGTATCATAGCTTCGATAGTAAGCCTCTTCACATAGTCTGGAGAGAAACCCGATCCTTAATAGCACAGAGCTTACACAGTGAATGAGAGCATAAGATGCGAGATTCTTCACAAAGCCTGGAGAGAAATCCGTAGTCCGCCATCCTCTCAAAATATCGTCGTAGAAAGAACACATGAGGAAGCAGAGCATCATATGCTCAAAAGATTGAGGATTCAGAGTTGCAAAAGGCAGAAAGATTTAAAGATCTCGTTAAATTCTTTCAAATTCGTGAAAGATTGTTGCAAAAGGCAGAAACATCTAAAGATCTCGTTAAATTCTTTCAAATTCATGAAAGATTGTTGCAGATGGCAGAAAGATTTGAAGAATTCATGAAAGATTCACGAATTTCCTGCTTCAGGAGAAACTCTTTGCAAGAACATCAAAGAACACGCTAAAGTAGCCAAGAACGAACAGATGCAGTCGTAAGATCAGTCCTGCTAACAAATATGAGGCGTTGATCGAGCTCAGAAAGGACAAGGAGCACGCAGAAAAGGAAGAAGATTTTCTATCATCAGATTCAGTGCAGAGGACCGATAACCGTCAGATCTGTGAGAAAATGCACAAGGTTTAGTCCTGTGGTGCACACAGGAGAATAGTCGAATCGTGAAATCCAGGAATCGCAGGGGAATTTCGGCATTTCAGACACCAGGACTTGGAGCATCAAAGGATCGAGGAGTCACTGCATCGCGAATTCCCGATTCGCAAAGTCTCGAAGAGATCAAGACTGTCCATTTGTAGAGGACACATGTCAAGAAATCTGGAGGCCCATCGGGGTTTTGTATACCAGGAACTCGAGGAGGAAGAGTTGTGAGATGTAAAGTCTCGAGCCCCGAAATAGCGAAAGCATCGGGACTGTTCATCGGTTCAAGGATGCGTGGAAAATATCCAAGAACCTTCAGGATTTTGGATACCGAAAAGTTGGAGGACCAAGAATTGGTCACAGCAGAATCACGAAATCGCAAGTTCTGAAACCCCGAAAGCTAGACTACGGTCATGGGGAGCTATCAGTACTTCGGCTACCAAGAAAGAAAAAGGGTAAGAGTTCTGGACTCTTGACCCATGAAGTCCCAAAAGGATTGTGAGTCGTCCATTTTGGAGGACAAGTGTCGAAGATCTTTATCTACCGGGAATTCGGGTACCAGGAGATCAAGGACACAGGGGTCGCAAGACAAGAATTCCTGACTCCCGAAATTGCAAAAAGAGATCTACATCTACCAGGAC
Source organism: Picea engelmannii (assembly GCA_009831015.1). NCBI lineage: Eukaryota > Viridiplantae > Streptophyta > Pinopsida > Pinales > Pinaceae > Picea > Picea engelmannii. The sequence continues at coordinate 60,952 of ML782203.1, forward strand.
TTCGGGTATTAGGAGAACAAGGAGGAAAGAGTCGGGAGACAAGAATTCTTGTCTCATGAATTCCCGAAAACATCGTTACCGTCCAATAGGAGGACACATGACAAGCAATCAAGATATCAGGAGATTCCCAAAGAAAGGTTGAAGGCCATTTCGGCATTCCGGTTATCGCGAATGCAAAGGACAAGAATTCGAGATTCTTGACCTGCGAGATCCTAAAAGAATGTGAGCCATCGGATGCAGGAAGATCACAGCCGTTGATCCCAGCTAGGAGTGGAAGATCGACATTTGGGTACTTTGGTGCTTCGGTATTTTAGATACCGGAAGTTCGAAGGTGCAAGAGTTGTTGCAGCCAGGATTGCGGGATCTTGAAATGCGAAAACCCGAAGGCGTTTGAGAGAATAGCGTCGGGTCACAAATCAGGAAGCTAGTTGTTTCGGCATTTTAGGATTCGACCTTTCGGTAGTCCCGAAGAGAAGGAGTCAGGGCACAGGTTGTTGAAGATCCCGAGGTCGCGAAACGCGACATGTGATCACGAAGGAGGAGAACACACATAATTTCGGCATTTCGTGGATCGACATTTAGACCATTCGATCATAGGAGGAAAGCGTCGTCAAAATTTTGGCATTTCGGAGTTTGGGGTGTGGAGAACATCGTGACAAGAATTCAAGAGTCGTGAAATACTGATACGTGAAATTCTAAAATAATCTGAGTCGTTGATCCTTGAAGCCAATTCGACATTTCGGTAATTCGGAGATCAGGGAATCGAGGAGTCAGAGGAGCTCAATATCCGGGTTCACGAAGTCGCGAAACCTGACATCCCGAATTGCGAAGTTCCAAAGTCACTGCAAGAACTTAGAAGCCCTGGTTTTATGTGCAGGAAATAGGTAAACCCGAAATTTTTCCAATAATTTCTTTCCTGTTTTGTTAAAATTCTTTAAAGATGGCCACGTCTAGCAATTTAGGACCAAGTCAAGGTCTGATTCTTCTTGGAAAGAATTATGAGTTTTGGTCTCTTTGAATGAGATCCTTCTTGCAAGCACAAGAGTGCTGGGATCTAGTGGATCTTGGATATGTGGAACCAGATCCAGCAGACCTTTCTACCATGTCAAACCCACAGAAAAATTCTTAGGCAACATAGACGAACAGAGAGAATAAAGCCAAATTCTAGATTCAAAATTCAGTGGATGACTCAATTTTCTCAAAAATCACAGGCATTGGTACCTCAAAATAGGCCTGGGACATCCTTAAATCAGCCTACCAAGGAAATGATAGGGTCAAAACAGTCAAACTGCAGACCTTGAGGACACAATTCGAGACTTTAAGAATGACAGAGTCTGAAAATATGGATCAATTTATGACCAGAGTCATGGGAATCGTGAACCAGATCAGATTGACTGGTGAAGCCATCCTTGATCAATGCATTGTTGAGAAAGTCCTCAAAAGTTTACCAAAGAAATTTGAAATGGTTGTTACAACAATCCTTGAATCCAAGGATCTGTCACGTTTTTCAACAGATGAACTAATTGGTTCCCTGGTGACACATGAGACCACACTGCATCTCACTGATGAGTCAATCGCCAATGCCTTCAAAACTCAATTCTCCTTCAGTAGAGGGAGAGGCAGAGGTCACCAAGGACGAGGGAACATTACAAGTAACCAACACTCAAGTGGAGGTAACAGACAATAGAACCATAATCAAAATTTCCAAGGTCACAAACAATAGCACCAGAATCGGAATTTCCAGCCTCAAAGAGGCAGAGGGAGAAGATAAAATGACAAATCAAGAATACAATGCTATTACTGCAAAAAGTATGGGCACTATGAATCTAAATGCAATAAGAAGCAAGAAGATCAGCTCTCAGGCAGATCACATGTCTCAAATCATTCGGGAGAAACCTCAAGAGGTATGTTTCTCTCATGTCACAAGTCTGAATAACAACCTAAAGATCTCGGGATGTTGGACAATGGATGCAACAATCACATGACAGGTACCAAAGATTTACTTTCATGCATTGATTCTTCAAGTTCATCTGATATTACACTTGGAAATGATTCCTTAGTCAAAGTTCAAGGAAAATGAATTGTACCTATTCTTACTAAACAGAATGTAAAGAAAGGCATAAACATTGTCTATCATGTTCTAGATCTGAAACATAATCTGCTAAGTGTAGGTCAGCTCATTGAACATGGCTTTAAGGTACTTTTTCAGGGAGCATCTTCCAGGATATATGATAAAGCCCCCAGTAGAAAATTCATTTCTGAAATCCACATGACTCAGAATAGGATGGTTCCCTTGACCCTCAGAACTACAAATCTGATCCAAACATATGCACAAAGTGCATCCACCCCCAATGAAACTATGGTTTGGCATACAACATTTGGACATCTACCCTTTCATAGTCTAAGTCTTCTACAGAAGCACTCCATGGTCAAAGGTCTCCCTATATTCAAAGAGAAAAATACCCCATGTGAGTCTTGCATACTTGGAAAACATAAGAGAACTAGTTTTCCATAGTCCTCCACTCAAGCCAAACAACATCTCAAACTTGTTCACACTGACCTCTGTGGACCAATGAAAATAGATTCCATAGGTGGTAGATTTTATTTTCTAATGTTTATTGATGACTTTAGCAGGAAAATCTGGATCTATTTTCTCAGACACAAGTCTGAAACTTTTGCAAAATTCAAAGAATTCAAAGCAGAAGATAAGAAACAAAGTGGCAAATATATAAAATATCTCAGGTCCGATGGAGGAGGAGAATACAACTCCAACGAATTTGCAAATTTCTGCAAATCACAAGGCATTATCATGCAAACTACAACCAAGTATACTCCACAATAGAATGGAGTGGCTGAAAGAAAAAACCGGACAATAATGAACATGGAAAGAAGCCTACTCAAAGAGAAATGTTTGTCAAATATTTTTTGGGCTGAAGTAGTAGCATGCTCAACTTATCTCTTGAATAGATCTCCAACCACAAGTCTAAATATGAAAGTCCCTCAAGAAGAATGGAGTGGGACAAAGATAAATGTTACGCATCTAAGGACATTCGGATGCATAGCATACGCTCACATACCTTCCGAATTAAGGAAGAAACTAGATGATAGAAGTGAGAAATGTATCTTTATTGGATACAGTGAAACATATAAATCTTACAAGCTTTACAATCCAATCTCAAAGAAACTAATTCTCAGCAGATATGTAAAATTTCTAGAAAATCAACTCTGGAACGAATCTGAAAATCAGCAAATAGACAGTCAAAATCCATTGTTGTCCAGTACTGAAAATGCGGAAAATTCAGGACAGCCAATACCTCAACCTGCTCTTCCAATATTTCAAGTACAAGGACAACCTGAAAATTCTCAGGATAACTCAATTTCAATAAGAGACTCATCCTCTAAACTTCAAAATCAGAGAACTCAAAGTTTGAGAGAAATCCATCAATAGTTGGATGACATTGAACAACACAATATTTTTGCATTAATGTCATGTCAACCTATATATTTTAAAGAAGCAGCTAAGAAGACACATTGGGTTCAAGCCATGTACCAAGAGATTGACTCCATTGAGAAGAACAAGACATGGGATCTTGTTGATTTTCCTAGACACAAGAAGAGTATTGGTGTCAAGTGGGTTTACAAAACTAAACTCAATGAAAAAGGGCAGATTGAAAAACACAAGGCAAGACTTGTTGCCAAAGGATTCTCACAACAACCAGGTACTGATTATGGTGAAACTTTTGCTCTAGTAGCAATATTAGACACTGTAAGGACTCTATTGGCCATAGCATCCCAACAAAAATGGCAAGTATACCAGATGGATGTCAAGTCATCTTTCTTGAATGGTTTCTTAGAAGAAGAAGTTTATGTTGATCAACCACCTGGATTTGAAGTCCAAGAGCAGCCAACCAAAGTATATCGGTTGAAGAAAGCCTTGTATGGATTAAAGCAAGCTCAAAGAGGTTGGTACAACATAATTGACAGTTACCTGATCAAAAGTGGTTTCAGCAGAAGGAAAAATGAGCCAACTCTTTACACCAAAACAGATCAACACAATAAAATTTTGATTGTATGTTTATATGTTGATGACATGATATATACTGGAAATCTTGAATTAACCAATTTTAAACATGCCATGCAATTTGAGTTTGAGATGACAGATCTTTGCATAATGAAATATTTTTTGGGGATTGAGGTTGATCAATCAACCAAAGGAAATTTTGTTTGTTAGAAAAAGTATGCAACAGACATCATCAAAATATTTTGCATGGAAGAATGCATTCTAGTAGAAACCCCTATACCCCTAGGCGCAAAATTGAGCAAGAAATATGAAGGCCCTATAGTGGACCCTACCCTGTACAAACTTTTAGTAGGTATTTTGTTGTATCTTACAACAACTAGGCCTAATATTATGTATGTAGCCAGCCTTGTTTCTAGATTCATGGAATCCCCCAAAGATTATCATTGGAAGATGGCGAAACGGATTGTGAGATATGTTGCAGGAACTCTCAATTTTGGCTTATGGTACACTCAATCTGATGATAATCATGTCTCTGGTTACACAGACAGTGATTTTGCAGGCAACCTAGATGACAGGAAAATCACCTCAGGACATGTTTTTCACCTGGGCACGAACTTGATTTCATGGGCATCAAAGAAGCAACCAATTGTATCAATATCTTCTGCAGAGGCAGAGTATGTCACTGCTACCTCATATTCCTATCAAGCTATGTGGCTGAGAAGAATATTGAAATATATGTCACATACAGAAAAGGATCCAAATCCTATCTTCTGTGACAACACCTCAGCAATTGCTCTATCCAAAAATCATGTGCTTCACAAGAAAAGCAAACACATTGACACTCACTTTCACTTCATCCGCGAGCTAGTCAATAATGGTGATATTTCACTTCAATTATGTGGCTCTCAAGATCAGCTCGTAGATATCTTCACAAAGCCATTGGAAAAATCCATTTTTTATTTTTAGAGACAACACTTAGGCATCATCAGTGCTGATGTTTGTAACTGTTGAGTTTGAGAGGGAGTGTTAGATATAGTGTAACCTCAACAATATGACCGTACCTTGCCAGTTGTCCTGGCCAACTGTACTATCATTTCTTGATTTGCTTGAGTATATTTAGCTCAGCTAGTTTCCCTTTTTCTATTGTACTCTTTTACTTGCATTCCTAATATACTGAATACTGTTTCTTCTCTGCTTTTGCTCTGTATTCTTTGCTTCTCACTTTATCAACAATGGGGGTGGTGGGAGGATGAACTTGTCCTAGAACAAAGAAATAATGGAGCGAGAGCATTCTGCAATGTCTCAGATCATTCTCATATCTGGAATTCAATCTTGTTATTCTCAAAATAATGGAGCGAGAGCCTTCAGCAAAGTCTCAGAGAATTCTCATATATGGCATTCAATCTTGTTATTTTTGCATTGATGTTGTATTCGATGACCTACTACTTCACATTGTCCAGCATTCTAGGATGGCTACTATGGCTTAGGTACCGAGCAGCTGAGGATAGAGTGTATGGGTTAAGGCACATGAATGTTGGCACCCTGCATTTAGTGATTTCTCTTCGCTGGATGACCTAGTTGGGCTTCTTGTCCATTCGTTCCATATTGTGCCCTATTTCTCCAGGAAATACAACCATCAAGTTTGTTGATTTCTTTTTCCCTATTAAAGGAGAATTATGCCATATTAATTTAATATTAGAAATACAGTCATTTGAGCATCGTGTAGGTCATGGATGTGCTTCAACAATGAAAGATATTTCTCTTTTTCTTTTTCAGGAAGTTGATATGCAATGAACAAAAACCTCTAAAATGGGTTTTTAGATATGTACATCTACTTTTCTCTATATCTAAGCTACTCCAGTATTATGTCCAGTTAATTCCCCCCCCCCCAAGTGACCGAGGATGCACTGAGAGGTAACATTTAGGGTCTACATCAGTAGGATCATAACATAATTGAATAAGCAAGTTTATATTGTTTCAAAGAATCTGCTATCAATGTTCAAAGTCAATGGTGACTTTATAAATGGTATTGTTCAAATATAGAACCCATGATTTTTAAATAGCTTTTATAGTGATCTTAACTTGTATCATTTGTTTATATGTAGGTTGAAGTGAGGATGTTTTATAATTCATCAGACCTAATTTGTTTTGATTTGTCGCAAGTGCCAACATGTTTCCACCAACTTGTACTAAATACTGAATATTCACTAGATCAGTTGTAACTAGGGAAGCCTCCAGGACTACAAACTGCATACAGAATCTTGACAACAATTCCATGGGAAGTGGGATTCTTGACATGTGTAACATTCATGATATATCTTTGAAATCATCAACTGTATGTTCAACTATTTTAGAAAAGCTGAGATTCGCAGTTGTAATGCATTTTACAGACCATGGATTTAAATTGGTTTTAAGTCAGGCCATGGATGACGAAAATGAAGCAACCGGAAGTTTAGGGCCAGAAAAATGTTTTGATGTAGTTTCTTTTCTCAAGTTACCTCTCTTCATAGCTTATAAGTAGAAGTGATGCAGGAGAATCGTGCAAAGCAAAAGCACGCGACTAAGCCAAAGAAATAGATGGACGCACAGATGCAAAAAGAGAACATTTTCATAAGACCCATTTTGATTTTTGAACTTAAAGGTATTAATGTAATAGTTAGGAGGAACGTACTCGCATTTATATCTTGGAGGTTGTAAACAGATCGTGGGCGATTTGCTCTCATTTGTCAATGTAAAAGGAATTTAAGCCCAGTTAATGAGAGTAGGTAGATATGAATGATAGTTTAGACAGTTTTAGAGCATAGGAGGGAAAATGGATATAGACACCCTCATTCTTGTATTATTGTATGATTAGAAGAAAGAAGAAGAGAGGGTTGTAGCAGAGAGTTGAAAGGGAGAATCCATGTACAGGAGCTTTGAATTAATATATGAAGCTTTGAACCAGATTTCATGGTGTTATGATGTTTTATGTTTATACATGGTGAATGGTATGCTTATATTTGTTTTATTCTCTCTGTTATGCATTTGTTTATGGGACTATGTTGTGTATGTATGATTTCATGTTGAATGTTTGAAGTTTAATAGAGAAAGAGAATGAGCTTCAATTGTTTCTCTTCCTGAGCGAGAGAAGTTCCTGCAAGGAGTGCAGTGAAAACATCTGTAAGGTGTGCCTTGACGAAGGTCTGAGTTTTATCTCAAAAAGATCAGGAGGGATATTGTTGTTCTCATTCCAGTAGAAATGCAGGTGAAGCATAGAGGTCGTGCAAGGAGTGCGCAGGCTGTTGGAAGTCTTAGGACTTATCAACTAAAGGAGGGATTGAAGGACTATTGTTTCCGAGAGTGCACAGAGTCAGAAGAATCAAATACCCAGAAGTATTTGATCAAGTTTCACAAGGAGTGCGTGCAAGAGTTCTTTCAAGGCTTGAAGCTACCAGAGAAAGCTCAGGAGGGGTAACACCTTTGAACACTTCTAAGGAAGTCAGGGATCGAAATACTTCCAAGGGAGATAGGGTCAAAGTCACCTCAGTAGAAGATAAGTTCAAGTGGAAGAAATTTGGTTCATGTCACAGAAGTTGTCAAGGAGGAAACGAGCGGTTGGAATTCTCTGAGGAGAACTCCCGAAGTTGTGAAGACCATGGGATCCAGAGAAGTTGTAGGGTGGTTAGAGGCAAGCGAACTCATCACTTTAGGATCCAGAATCAACGTGGACCGTTGATTGTGATATGTTTGAGCCGTCAGATCATTTCGGCATTTCAAGGATCCCGACGACAAGGAGTTGAGCACAGTGGAATGAAAATCCTGAAGTCGCAAGTTGCGATAGGAATTGGCAGGGAGTTTCGAGATTTCGGCACTTTGGGTGTCGAGGAACAAAGGAGGCAGTATCTTGGGATCGATAGTTCCGAACTCCCGATACCCAGAATCCCGAAATAAAGCAGGTCGTCGGATTCAGTGAGGTTCGTGCAACACGTGGCACATTCGCTTGGTGGGACCTGCGTGGTTGACAGGTGGCGTGAAAATAAGATGCATGTAGAGAGGAAGGAGTAGCGACAGGTGGCGGGAATTCCCGTCAGGGATAGAAAGTATTGGAGTGGACAGGTGGCATGCCTTCGTCAAATAGGTGAAATCAAACCTTGTTGACCATTTCGGGGTTTGGAAGTTGGAGAGCTGGGAGCATTGCACCCGAATTCGCGAAGTCGTGAAGTCTGAAACCCCGATGAAGTGAAAGGTCCATTGGGAAGCCAACCTTTGTTGAATGCATTGGAACTCCGCATTTCGGGTTTCAGAGGTTGAAGAACTCGACAACAGGGATCGCAGAATCGTGAAACCCGAAGTCTCAGTTCGGTGAAGGGTGCAATCTTACTGAGATCAAGGTACTTGGGTGATGCCTTGTGTTTGATCACGTGGGGCATACTCAAAAAGGACTTGTGGATACACTGTCAAGTGTGTGTGGGATTCCTTGTGGAGGAACCAAAGATTCAATTAGACTCAGGAAAGATTTAGAACAATCCTAAGCGGATCTCGGCTCGAGCGTTGGAGGTCTGTGCCATTTGGTATCAGATCTTGACTCTGATTGTATATTGTAGGCAGAAGAAGCAGAAGGAAGAGAAGAGAACACTCTAATACACATCAAGTTTGGTATCAGAGATGTAGAACAAGTCTTTGCTTTCTGTAGTAGAGAGGAAATAGGAACATTTTGCAGCCATGCCGACGAGAAGAAGAGACAGGCCAGTGGCAATGCCTGATCTAGTAGTGGAAAGAGAAATGCGTGAACTACATGCTAGGCTTGATGCCATGGAGACAACACAAAGGCGCACAGTTGACACTGGGGATTTCAGCGAAGATGAAAGTGAAAATGAATATGGAAACGAAGGAGAAGAAGTCGCAGTCAAAGATGCTGCAGATGAATGCCTATTCAGGGCTGTTGCGAGGATAGGTGCCAAGGCAAAAATGGAGATTCCCATGTATGAGGGAAACCTAGATGTTGAAGAGATTCTAGTCTGGATTAGAGCTCTAGATAAATACTTCGACTATGAGGATGTCAAAGAAGATAAGAAAGTCAAACATGTTGTCACTAGACTTAAAGGGCATGCAGCGTTATGGTGGGATGAACTGCAGGTTGACAGACACTGTAAAGGCAAGCAAAAAATCAAAAGTTGGGATAGAATGGTTGCAAAGATGAAAGCCAAATTCATACCCAAGGATTATCAAATTACTCTGTTTCAGAGGATGAAAAATTTGAGGCAAAAGCTGATGTCAGTGAAAGAATAAACTGAAGAGTTCTACAAGATAAACATCAGAGTGGGTCATCAAGAAAGTGATGATGAAAAGGTTTCCAGATACACGAATGGTCTGAGATATGAAATTCAAGATGAGATGAGCATGATGATCACTCGAAATGTGGAAGATGCTTATCATATGGCTCTGAAGGTTGAAGAGAAACTGAGCCGAAAGCAAGGTCAAAGAGGCCGAGGCAGAATTCAGGCCAGAGGAAAAACAATTTCCCAAGACAGAAGTCATAAATCTAAAGAAGAAGGGAAGAAACCTCAAACTCAAAATGAGAGAGGAGGAAGCTCATAGAGAGGGTAGTATGTTGATAGAAATACTTTTCCTCGAGCCAGATGAAGAGGAAGAGGTAGAAGTGGTGAAGTGAAATGTTTTTTCTGTGGGAAAAACAAACATAAATCTTATGAGTGTCCAGACAGAAATAAGGAAGGTGGTGAAACTCACATTGTCGAAGCTCAAGGACAGAATGTTGAGGCAAAAGACACTGAGGGCGAAAGATCCTTAATGATGAGGAAAGTTCTCTTAATGCCAGAGAAGGAGGTAGAGAACCCAGCCCAAAAGGAACAGTCTATTTCAAACTGCTTGCAAAACAAAAGACAGAGTATGCAAAGTCATCGTGGACAGTGGTAGCACAGATAATCTCGTTTCTACAGAGATGGTAGAAAAATTGGAGCTGGAGACTATCGCACATCCAAGCCCATACAAATTTTTGTGGCTACAAAAAGGACATCAAGTAAATGTCACTAAACAATGTTTAGTTGAATTTAAAATAGGAGGATATAAGGATGAAATATTATGTGATGTCATTCCCATGGATGTTTGTCATCTATTGCTGGGTAGACCATGGCAATATGACAGAAATGTGATTCATGATGGGAAAAAGAACACATACACCCTGGAGAAAAATGGGAGGACTCACATGTTGCTATCGATCAAGGACAAAGAAGTGAAACCAGAGGTGAGCAACATTGTACTTCTCATGAGTGGGAAGGAACTTCTTAATGAGGTTAAGAAGAAGGAAGACACACAATTTATTGTGGTCAGGAAGCCTAGAATTGTTTTGACCAGTACAAGAGTGGATGATTTACCAGAGGAAATCCAGAAGTTGCTAGAAGAGTTTGTTGATATAGTAGTGGACGAACTACCTTGTTCGTTTCCACTGATCAGGAGTATAAGTCATCACATTGATTTTATACCTGGAGCCAGTTTACCAAACAAAGTAGCGCATTGATTGACACCGCAGGAGAATGGAGAAGTCAAGAGACAAGTCCAGGACTTAATGGAGAAAAGATTGATTAGAGAGAGCTTGAGTCCATGCATTGTTCCAACAGTGCTCAGCCCAAAGAAAGATGGAGGCTGGAGAATGTGTACAGACTCAAGGGTGATCAATAAGATCACCATCAAATACAAATTTCCATTGCCGAGGATGGATGAATTGATGGATTGCTTGAGTGGAGCAAGATTTGTTTCAAAGGTTGATTTGAAAAGCAGATACCATCAAATTCGCATGAGAGAAGGTGATGAATGGAAGACAACATTCAAGACAAATGAAGGGTTATATGAATGGCTTGTTATGCCATTTGTCTTAACAAATGCACCCAGTACTTTCATGAGACTGATGAATGAAGTCTTGAAGGATTTCATAGGGAAATTTGTCATTGTATATCTTGACGATATATTGATTTTCAGCAAGACTGAAGCAGAACACTTAAATCATTTAGCCACGGTGATGAAGACATTACAACAAGAGAAATTGCTGATTAATACGAAGAAATCATCATTTATTTGGGTTTTGTTATCTCTACAAATGAGTTGAAGATGGACTCGGAAAAGGTGAATGCAATTAAGAATTGGCCATCACCAAAGAATGTATTTGAAGTTCAAAGCTTCCATGGTTTGGCAAGTTTCTATAGAAAATTCATTCAAAATTTTAGTGGAATTAGTGCACCAATGATGGATATGGTGAAGAAAAGACACAAATATTTTCACTGGATAGAGGAAGTAGAGAAGATTTCCAGCCTGCTGAAGAAGAGGATCACTGAGCAGCCAATTCTGGTTTTACTGGATTTCAGTAAGACATTTCAGGTCAAGTGTGACATGAGTGGATATGAAATTGGAGCGGTTTTGAGCCAAGATGACAAGCCGGTTGCATACTTCAGTGAGAAACTGAATAAAGCGAAGGTTAAGTACTCCACATATGACAAGGAATTTTATGCAATCATACAAGTGCTAAAGAAATGAAGATACTACTTGGTTCCTAAAGAGTTTGTTTTGTACAGTGATAATCATGCTTTACAATTCGTGACTCAACAGGAGAAGTTGAATCAAAAGCATGCTAAATGGGTTGAATACATGGAGAATTTTACTTTTGTAATTAAGCATATTTTTGGAACTGCTAACAAAGTTGTTGATGCTTTGAGCGGGAAATGTTTGCTTATGCAAGAATTTAGAGTCAAAACTTTGGGTTTTGATAACTTCAAAGAAATACACAGGGATGACCCAGATTTTAAGGAAGCATATGAGGTGTCTGAGAATCTAGTTCTTAGGGACAGAAGCCAGTGGATTGAATACATGATCCAGGATGGATTATTGATCAAGGGCAATCAGCTATGTATTCCAAAATGATTCATGAGGGAGAATCTGTTGAAGGAAAAACATAGTGGAGGATTGGTCGGACACTTTGGTCATGATAAGATGTTATCAAAGTTAAATGGCTCATATTTTTGGCCAGGGATGAGGACAGATGTTAAGAAATTTGTGGACAGATGCAGAATTTTTCAGCACACAAAAGAAAATAGGTAAAACATGGGATTACACCAGTTGTTAACTACCAAAAACGCACCAGCATTTTTGAAGGAAATATGCCTAATCTTTTAGGGAAATTTTGACTAGCTTCCCTAGATACAAATACAAATCTGATTGTACCATTAGAAAACTTACGATCTGTAGATGTCGATCTACTATTGGAACGTGCGAAACGGATATTCCATGGCTGAGAAAATTGATTTTTCCCAAAGGCAGTTTTTTCTGAAAATTCTGACTTTCGGTGGTTAAATTACCCAGGAACTGTTCCAGTCAACCACCGAAAGCCTGTTTTAACCA
>ML782203.1:77527-127350 GCA_009831015.1 Picea engelmannii
TTTGAGAATGATCCCTTAGCCTTGGGAGGCTGTTCTACACATCATCAACAATCAATTGAGACAAATTTGGGATTGACCTCATTTTGAGGAAGCATCCCTCTTCTTTTGCAACTGAATTTTGACTTACTATTTTTAGCATAACAAATCCATGTTTTGAGGATCTGAAAACTGTTTGTAAAGGCTATAAAGCCCATGAACTCAGTTTGAGAGGGGGTTCGATTCTGGATAGAGGAATACTCTTTTGTACTCAGACTTTCTATGCTAATACAGATCACAGGTTTCTTTCAGTTTTGATTGTCAGCTTTCCATCTTTCTTCTGCATTATTATTTGTGTTGTCAAGCTTTGAATGGCTGTTATCCCATTGTTTAGCTCATAGCCTGATAATAAGTCTCTAAATTTTTTCTTAGACCCTGCTTTGCACTGGTTTAGTAACAATTTGTTCTCCACCCACTTTAAAGCTATCTGCTGATTAATCAATCCTTGAGAGCACTGTCTATTTGTTTATCATTTTCATGTTTGAATGTTGTAAGCTGTATTGAGTTATCCCATTGATCCACCTTTACAAAATATAAAAAACATTCATTTCTTAAGTTACCAAGCACCTTTGGTCTGCAACCACAAAGGGTTTCTTGGAGTGCTAACACCAGCCATTACCCATACCTGAGAGGCCGTGGGATGCAGTGAGCATGGATTTCATATTGGGACTGCCAAGGACACAAAGAGGACACGATTCGATATTTGTGGTAGTCAATAGATTTTCAAAGATGGCACATTTCATACCATGCCAGAAAACCAGTGACACAACTCACATTGTGAATCTATTTTTCAAGGAAGTCATCAGACTTCACAATTTACCAAGGAGTATTGTTTCAGATCGAGATACCAAGTTTGTTGGACATTTCTGGAGGACTTTATGGAAGAATCTTGGGACAAGTTTGTCATTTAGCTTAGTGTATCATCCTCAAACGGATGGATAGACAGGAGTTGTGAACAGAAGCTTGGGGGATTTGTTGAGGAGCCTAGTGACTGAACACCACAGTCAATGGGATCACATTCTACCACAGGTGGAATTTTCTTATAATGATTCGCTCAACAGAAGCATAGGGCAGAGTCCATTCCAAATTGTATATGGAATGCAACCAAGGGGATTTTTTGAATTGAAAGATTCAGAACAATCTGAATTCGGGAGTGCTAGTGCAAAAAATTTTGCAGAAGCAATAAAGGAGCTTCACAGTCGAGTTAAGGAGAAATTGCAGAATTCAAACTAAGAATACAAGCACAGAGCAGATCAAAATAGGCGAGAACTTCAATTTGATGTTGGTCATCTTATTCTTGCACATCTGAGGAAGGAGAGGTTTCCAAGGGGAGCATATAATAAGCGGAAGATGAAAAATATTGGACCATGCAGAGTCATGAAGAAATTTGGGGCAAATGCATATGAGATTGAGTTACTCAATGGGATCAGAATTTCACCAATATTCAATGTTGCAGATTTGTACCCTTACAAAGATGAGGAAGCAGGAGAAAAAAGTGAATAGAAAGAGGTCCAATGGACAAAACAAATGTCTGTCGCTGAAAGGCCAAAGATGGAAAGCATAATTGACAAAAGGGTTAGATGGAAGACCAGGAGGAAAGAATATTTTGAATACTTGGTCAAGTGGAAATGACACCCAGTTGAAGATGCCAATTGGGAAGATGAAGTAGAAATTTAGAAGCATGGAAAGACCGTGCGGGAGCTCATGAACAAGAGCTCATGAACATGAGTTCATGAAAATTTTCATGCGAGGGAGTATGATGCAGGAGCATCGTGCAAAGCAAAATCACATGACTAAGCCAAAGAAATAGTTGGACGCACAGATGAAAAAAGAGCACATTTTCATAAGACCCATTTTGAATTTTGAACTTAAAAGTATTAATGTAATAGTTAGGAGGAACGTACTCGCATTTATATCTTGGAGGTTGTAAATAGATCATGAGCGATTTGCTCTCATCTGTCAATGTAAAAGGCATTTAAGCCCAGTTAATGAGAGAAAGTAGATATGAATGATAGATTACACAGTTTTAGAGCATAGGAGGGAAAACAGATATAGACACCCTCAATCTTGAATTATTGTATGATTAGAAAAAAGAAGAAGAGAGAGTTGTAGCAGAAAGTTGAAAGGGAGAATCCATGTACAGGATCTTTGAATTAATATATAAAGCTTTGAACCAGATTTCATGGTGTTATGATGTTTTATGTTTATACATGGTGAATGGTATGCTTACAGTTGTTTTATTCTCTCTGTTATGCATTTGTTTATCTATGTTGTGTATGTATGATTTCATGTTGAATGTTTGAAGTCCGATAGAGAAAGAGAATGAGTTTCAATTGTTTCTCTTCCTGAGTGAGAGAAGTTCTTGCAAGGAGTGTAGTGAAAACGTCCACAAGGTGTGCGTTGACGAAGGTCTCAGTTTTATCTCAGAAAGCTCAGGAGGGATATCGTTGTTCTCATTTTAGTAGAAGTGCAGGTGAAGCATAGAGGTCGTGCAAGGAGTGCGCAGGCTGTTGGAAGTCTTAGGACTTATCAACTAAAGGAAGGATTGAAGGACTATTTTTGCCGAGAGTGCACAGAGCCAGAAGAATCAAATACCTAGAAGTATTTGATCAAGTGCCGCAAGGAGTGTGTGCAGGAGTTCTTTCAAGGCTTGAAGTTGCCAGAGAAAGATCAGGAGGGGTAACGCCTTTGAACACTTCTAAGGAAGTCGGGGATCGAAATACTTCCAAGGGAGACGGGGTCGAAGTCACCTCAACAGAAGATAAGTTCAAGTGGAATAAATTCGGCTCATGTCGTAGAAGCTATCAAGGAGGAAACGAGCGGTTGGAATTCTCCGAGGAGAACTCCTGAAGTTGTGAAGACCTTGGGATCCAGAGAAGTTGCAGGGTGGTTAGAGGCAGGAGAACTCATCACTTTAGGATCTAGAATCAATGTGGACCGTTGATCGTGATCTGTCTGAGCCGTCAGATCATTTCGACATTTTGGGGATACTGACGACAAGGAGTTGAGCACAGTGGAACGAAAGTCTCAAAGTCACGAGTTGCGATAGGAATTGGCAGGGAGTTTCGGGATTTCGACACTTCAGGTGTCAGGGAACAGAGGAGGCAGTGTCTTGGGATCAAGAGTTCTGAAGTCCCGATACCCAGAATCCTGAAATAAAGCAAGTTGTCAGATTGAGTGAGGCTCGTGCAACACGTGGCACATCCGCTTGGTGGGACCCGCATGGTTGATAGGTGGTGTGAAAATAAGACGCCCGTAGAGAGGAAGGAGTAGCGACAGGTGACGGGAATTCCCATCAGGGATAGAAAGTATTGGAGTGGATAGGTGGCGTGCCTTCATAAAATAGGAAGAGTCAAACCTTGTTGACCATTTTGGGTTTCGAAAGTTGGAGCGCTGGGAGCATTGCACCCGGATTCGCGAAGTCGCGAAGTCTGAAACCCCGATGAAGTGAAAAGTCCATTGGGAAGCCAACCTTTGTTGAACACATTGGAACTCAACATTTGGGTTTCAAAGGTTGAAGAACTCGACAACAGGGATCACAGAATCGCGAAACCCGAAGTCTCGGTTCGGCAAAGGGCACGATCTTACTGAGATCGGGGGACTTGGGTGATGCCTTGTGTTTGATCACGCGGGGCATACTCAAAAAGGACTTGTGGATAAACCATCAAGTGTGTGTGAGATTCCCTGTGGAGGAACTGAAGATTCAATTAGACTCAGGGTAGATTTAGAATGATCCTGAGTGGATCTTTGCTCGAGCGTTGGAGGTCTGTGCCAAGAAGCCCATCGGTCATGAGTCCTTGGATCAAAATATTCATGAACATATAGCCCTTGCTATCGAATCTAATGGAAATTTTCATACAGATTCTAGAGCGTGGAAATGATGTTCCAGCTTGAGAAAACCCATCGAATTTGAAGCATGATCTCAATCTATCCACTGGTGCCTGCCAATGGCGCTATGAAAATAGGGCAGTCAAGTGACGAACAACAACAGATCCTGTCACTGGAAGTCCAAAAAATAACAGATTTTCAACTAATAATTGTACACCAGATATGTCTTCAATGACTGTATTCCTAAGAGAAATATGTTAAATATAATGTAACCTCAATAGTCTGACTATGCACTGCCAGTTGTCCTGGCCAGCTGTACTATCATTTCTTGATTTGCTTGAGCCTATTTAGCTCAACTAGTTTCCCTTTTCTATTGTACTCTTTTACTTGCATTCCTAATATACTGAATTATATTTCTGCTTTGCTCTTGCTCTGTATTCTCTGCTTCTCACACTTTATCATGGTATCAAAGCTTCAGCAGTAAGCCTCTTCACACAGTCTAGAGAGCAACCCAATCCAAAGGAACATAGAGCTTACACTGTGAACGAGAGCATAGGACACGAGATTCATCACAAAGCCTGGAGAGAAATCTGTAGTCCACCATCCGCTCAAAATATCGTCACAGAAAGCACACACGAGGAAGCAAAGCATCATACACTCAAAATATTGAGGAGTCGGAGCTGCAGAAGGCAGAAAGATTTAAAGATCTCGTTAAATTCTTTCAAATTCGTGAAAGATTGTTGCAGAAGGAAAAAACATCTAAAGATCTCGTTAAATTCTTTCAAATTCATGAAAGATTGCTGCAGAAGGCAGAAACATCTAAAGATCTAGTTAAATTCTTTCAAATTCATGAAAGATTGTTGTAGAGGGCAGAAATATTTGAAGAATTCATGAAAGTCTTTCAATTCGTGAAAGATTCACAAATTTCTTGCTTCAGGAGAAACTCTTTGCAAGAACAACAAAGAACACGCTAAAGTAGCCAAGAACAAATAGACGCAGCCGTAAGATCAGTCCTGCTAACAGATCTGAGGTGTTGATCGAGCTCAGAAAGGACGAGGAGCACACAGAAAAGGAAGAATATTTGTTGTTGTCAGATTCAATGCAGAGGACCGATAGCCGTTGGATCCGTGAGAAAATGCACGAGGTTTAGTCCTCTAGAGTGCATACGAGAATAGTCGAATCGTGAAATCCAAGAATCACGGGGGAATTTCGGAATTTCGGACACCGGGACTTGGAGCGTCAAAGGATCGAGGAGTCGCTCCATCACGAACTCCTGATTCGCGAAGTCCCGAAGAGATCAGGACCATTCATCTATAGAGGACGTGTGTCAAGAAATTCAGAGGCCCATCGGGGTTTCGTATACCAGGAACTCGAGGAGGAAGGGTCATGAGATGTAAAGTCCTGACCCCTAAAACAACGAAAACATCGTGACCATTCATCATTGCAAGGATGCGTGGCAAAGATCTGAGAACCATCGGGATTTTAGATACCGAAAAAGTTGGAGGATTGGTAGCAGCGGAATCGTGAAATCGCGAGTTCTGAAACCCTGAAAGGTAGACTGCGGTCGCGGGGAGCTATCGGTACTTCGACTACCAGGAAAGAAAAAGGGTAAGAGTTCTGGACTCTTGACCCACGAAGTCCCGAAAGGATCGTGAGCCGTCTATTTTGAAGGACAAGTGTCGAAGATCTATATCTACCAGGAATTTGGGTACTGGGAGATCAAGGACACAGGAGTCGCGAGGAAAGAAGTCTCGACTCCTGAAATCACGAAAGGAGTTCTACATCTACCAGGACTTCGGGTACCGGGAGAACTAGGAGGAAAGAGTCGGGAGACAAGAAGTCTTGTCTCACGAATTCCCAAAAACATTGTGACCGTCCACAAGGAGGACATGTGGCAGCATTCAAGGTTTCGGGGAAATCCCCGAAAGGAGCATTTTGACATTTCAGCTATCGAGAATGCAAAGGGTAAGAGATCGGGACTCTTGACCCAAAAAATCCTGAAAGGATCTGAGTCATCAGATCAGGGGAGGCTCACAGTCATTGATCTCCTGCACGAGTGGAGTTTCGGCATTTCGGAATTCGGTACTTCGATATTTCAGATACTGGAAGTTCAAAGGGTTAGGAATTGAAGTAGCAGGATTCACGAAGTTCCGAAACACGAAATCCTGAAAATGCGTTCGAGAAGGATAGGCGCCAGGATATTTCGGGTTTCGGCATATTGAGGAACAAAGAACCAGCAAAGTGCTTGCATCGCAATTCCCCGAATTGCAAAAATCTGGTAGCGCTTGAAAGATCAGGTGCGTGATCACCAGTCGTGATCACATAGACGGAGGCTAAGGGCCAATACAGGGATATTAAGCGTTTTTCGACGTTTTGGCGACTGGGAGTTGGGGAGACAAGACATTGGAGGACTCATATATAGGAGTCCCAAAGTCTCGAAGTGCGAAAGGCCGAAGTCGAGACTCACGAAATCCAAATCGTGAAGTTCCAAAGTCACTGCAAGAAATTAGTTTACGTGCAGGAAACAGGTAAACACGAAATTTTTCTAACATTTTTTTTTCTATTGTGTTAAATTCTTTAAAGATGGCCACGTCTAGCAATTTAGGACCAACTCAAGGCCCGATTCTTCTTGAAAAGAATTATGATTTTTGGTCTCTTCGAATGAGATTCTTCTTGCAAGCACAAGAGTGTTGGGCTCCAGTGGATCTTGGATATGTGGAACCAAATCCAACAAACCTTGTTGCCATGTCAAACCCACAGAGAAATGCTCAGGAAACATAGAGGAACAGAGAGAATAAAGCCAAATTCTGGATTTAAAATTCAGTGGATGACTCGATTTTCTCAAAAATCACAGGCGCTGGTACTTCAAAACAGGCCTGGGACATCCTTAAATCAGCCTACCAAGGAAATGACAGGGTCAAAACAGTCAAACTGTAGACCTTGAGGACGCAATTCAAGACTTTAAGAATGACAAAGTCTAAAAATGTGGATCAGTTTATGACCAGATTCATGGGAATCATGAACCAAATCAGAGTGACTGGTGAATTCATTCCTGATCAACGCATTGTTGAGAAATTCCTCAGAAGTTTACCAAAGAAATTTGAAATGGTTGTTATAGCAATCCTTCAATCCAAGGATCTGTCACATTTTTCAACAGATGAACTAATTGGTTCCCCGTTGACACACGAGACCAGACTGCATCTCACTGATGAGTCAATCTCCAATGCTTTCAAAACTCAATTCTCTTTCAACATAGGGAGAGGCAGAGGTCACCAAGGACGAGGGAGCATTACAAGTAACCAACACTCAAGTGGAGGTAACAGACAACAGAACCAGAATCAAAATTTCCAAGGTCATAGACAATAGCACCAGAATCAGAATTTCCAGCCTCAAAGAGGCAGAGGGAGAAGATCAAATGACAAATCAAGCATACAATGCTATTACTGCAAAAAGTATGGGCACTAAATCTGAATGCAGAAAGAAGCAAGCAGATCAAATCTTAGGCAGAGCGCATGTGTCAAATCATACGGGAGAAACCTCAAGAGGTATGTTTCTCTCATGTCATAAGTCTAAAGAACAACCTAAAGATCTCTAGTTGCTGGACAGTGGATGTAGTAATCACATGACAGGTAACAAAGATTTACTTTCATGCATTGATTCTTCAATTTCATTTGATATTACACTTGGAAATGATTCCTTAGTCAAAGTTCAAGGAAAATGAATTGTTCCTATTCTTACTAAACAAAATGTAAAGAAAGACATAAACAATGTTTATCACGTTCTAGATCTGAAACATAATCTGCTAAGTGTAGAACAACTCATTGAACATGGCTATAAGGTACTTTTTGAGGGAGCATCTTGCAGGATATATGATAAAACCCCCAGCAGAAAATTGATTTCTAAAATCCACATGACTCAGAATAGGATGTTTCCCCGGACCCTCAGAACTGCAAATCTGATCCAAACATATGCACAAAGTGCATCCACCCCCAATGAAACTATGGTTTGGCATACAAGATTTGGACATCTACTCTTTCAGAGTCTAAGTCTTCTACATAAGCACTCCATGGTCAAAGGTCTCCCTATCTTCAAAGAGAAAAATCCCCCATGTGAGTCTTGCATACTTGGAAAACATAAGAGAACTAGTTTTCCACAGTCCTCCACTCAAGCCAAACAACATCTCGAACTTGTTCACACTGAACTATGTGGACCAATGCAAACAGAGTCCATAGGTGGTAGCTTTTATTTTCTAACGTTTATTGATGACTTTAGTAGGAAAATCTAGATCTATTTTCTCAGACACAAGTCTGAAAATTTTGCAAAATTCAAAGAATTCAAAGAAGAAGCTGAAAAACAGAGTGACAAATATATAAAAGCTCTCAGGTCAGATTGAGGAGGAGAATACAACTCCAAGGAATTTGCAAATTTCTGCAAATCACAAGGCATTATCATGCAAACTACAGCCAGGTATACTCCACAACAGAATGGAGTGGCTGAAAGGAAAAGTCAGACAATAATGAACATGGCAAGAAGCCTACTCAAAGAGAAATGTTTGTCCATTGAGAAGAACAAGACATGGGATCTTGTTGATTTGCCCAAACACAAGAAGAGTATTGGTGTCAAGTGGGTTTACAAAACTAAACTCAATGAAAAAGGGCAGATTGAAAAACACAAGGCAAGACTTGTTGCCAAAGGATTCTCACAACAACTAAGTACTGATTATGGTGAAACTTTTGCTCCAATAGTAGGATTAGACACTGTAAGGACTCTATTGGCTGTAGCAGCCCAACACAAATGACAAGTATACCAGATGGATGTCAAGTCAGCTTTCCTAAATGGTTTCTTAGAAGAAGAAGTTTTTGTCGATCAACCACCTGGATTTGAAGTCCAAGAGCAACCAACCAAAGTATATGGGTTGAAGAAAACCTTGTATGGCTTAAAGCAAGCTCCAAGAGCTTGGTACAACAGAATTGACACTTACTTGATCAAAAGTGGTTTCAGCAGAAGCCAAAATGAGCCCACTCTTTACACCAAAATAGATCAACACGGTAAAATTTTGATTGTATGTTTATATGTTGATGACATGATATTTACTGGAAATCTTGAGTTAACCAGTTTTAAACATGCCATGCAATCTGAGTTTGAGATGACAGATCTTGGCATAATGAAATATTATTTGGGGATTGAGGTTGATCAATCAACCAAAGGAATTCTTTTTTGTCAGAAAAAGTATGCAGCAGACATCATCAAAAGATCCCGCATGGAAGAATGCAATTCAGCAGAAACCCCTATACCCCTAGGCACAAAATTGAGCAACAAAGATGAAGGCCCTACAATGGACCCTACCCTGTACAAAAGTTTAGTAGGCAGTTTGTTGTATCTTACAGTAACTAGGCCTGATATTATGTATGTAGCCAACCTTGTTTCCAGATACATGGAATCCCCCAAAGATTCTCACTAGAAGATGGCGAAATGGATTCTGAGATATGTTTCAGGAACTCTCAATTTTGGCTTATGGTACACTCAATCTGATGATAATCATCTCTCTAGCTACACAGACAGTGATTTTGTAGGCAGCCTAGATAACAGTAAAAGCACCTCAGGACATGTTTTTCACGTGAGCACGAACCTGATTTCATGAGCATCAAAGAAGCAACCAATTGTATCAATATCTTCTGCAGAGGCAGAGTATGTTGTTGCTACCTCAGCTTCCTATCAAGCTGTGTGGCTGAGAAGAATATTGAAAGATATGTCACATACAGAAATTTGAAAATGATCCAACTCCTATCTTCTGTGACAACACCTCAGCAATTGCTCTATCCAAAAATCATGTGTTTCACAAGAAATGCAAACACATTGACACTCGCTTTCACTTCATCCGTGAGCTAGTCAATAATGGTGATATTGCACTTCAATTCTGTGGCTCTCGAGATCAACTTGCAGATATCTTCACAAAGCCACTGGGAAAATCCGTTTTTTATTTTCAGAGACAACACTTGGGCATCATCAGTGTTGATGTTTGTAACTGTTGAGTTTAAGAGGGAGTGTTAAATATAATGTAACCTCAACAGTATGATTGTACAATGCCAGCTGTCCTGGCCAGCTGTACTATCATTTCTTGATTTGCTTGAGCCTATTTAGCTCAGCTAGTTTCCCTTTTCTATTGTACTCTTTTACTTGCATTCCTAATATACTGAATTCTATTTCTGCTGTGCTCTGTATTCTCTGCTTCTCACACTTTATCAAAATAGGGCACGAGAAGGCACAAATAGAGAATAATCCCAATTGTGTCATCCAGCCAAGAGAAATCACTGAATGCATGGTGCCTGCATTCATGCGCTATAACCCATTCACCAGTAAGCACTCTCCCCTTAGCTGCTCAGTACCCAAGCCAGAGTAACGTCATCGAATACAGCACCAACGCAACAATAATAAGATCGAGTGCCAGATATCAGAATGATTTGAGACTTTGCACAAGGCTTTCGTTCCATTATTTCTTTGTTCCTAGGCAAGTTCATCCTCACACCACCCCCCATTGTAACACAAAAGATCCGTAACAAACTGCAAAGCATACAGAGCAAGAAAATTTCCAGTTCACATAGAGAAAATGTGAGATGTTAGAATGGTTCTTGAAATTACAGAAATCTAAAATTACTTTCGATTCGGGCAAAGCATACAGAGCAAGAAAATTTCCAGTTCACATAGAGAGAATGTGAGATGTTAGAATGGTTCTTGAAATTACAGAAATCTAAAATTACTTTCGATTCGGGCAAATCTTTAAACTAAAAACCTGTCAGCTGTTAATTTTTCAGATGAGATTCGGGCAAATCTTCAAACTACGAACTTTTCAGCCGTTAATTTTTCAGGTGAGATTCGGGCAAATCTTTAAACTAAAAACCTTTCACCTGTTAATTTTTCAGATGAGATCTTCAACAACATCAGAAAGGGCTTCAACAACAACAGAAAGGCACAGAGCATAACAAAATCTAAACCCTAAATATTTAAAACAGAAGCTTGAGCCGTCAATTTTTATGTTGAACTCAAAAAATCAAACCAATGTAAGACAACCAACATCCTAAACAATGGAAGCCAGTTTCTTAAACGAGCCAATCTAGTCCCAATCCCAATGAGATTTCAAATGTGGTGCGCCATTACTGAATTCAAATTTCTAATTTTAAACTGTTCTTTAAACCTTATACCAAATGAATGTTTTTTGGCATTTTTTTTGTTGTGGAATATTTGTATTTTAAACGTTAAATCAAATTAACGTTTATTTACAATTTTTGGGATATTTGTTTAAAATTTGATAAAAAATTGTTAGATTCTTAAATCTGAATGATTATAAGTTTTAGAGAATTTTTTAGAATACTGACTTCATTTCTACATACAAAACTAAATTTGAAACAATAAAAAATAATAATTTAAAACAGATTTATATTTCCTACTAAAAAAACTATTTCCTAAAATACTTATACAATTAATAATTCTATATGATTAACGCTGTTGTCTTCCATATTTAACGTTAACCCCGTCATCCATCGCTTTTCTGCCCAATGCGCACCATCCCATGCCATTCGGGGACCGGACAGGGGCTTTGCCAGGACTCCGCAGTCTCCGTGGATGACGGACGCTCGACGGATGGGCATTTTGCCAGAGGAGTTCGCAGCCTATTGACGGATGCTTGATGGATGGGCATGATGCCTTTCTCGAGGATGTAGGATCTACACATGAAAGACAGCGTAGAGCCCACAGTCAGGGAGGAAGAATGCTTTTTTACTTTCCCATGCATGGTGAGGTTCTTTGCACATGAGGATGGGCCAGTCTTTTTTGACATAAAGTTACAACTCCAAAAAAGTATGCTCACGAGTCACACTGTATGTGATTATTTGTCACTTAATGTGTTACAGACGGTCAACACGTATAATTTCTAAATCCCGATTCCCAACATCTCAGATTCGATGAGTCGTCCAAACATTACAGGAGTCAACTAATACCCATGACCTGATGGGGACCAAATGCACGCAGACCAAGCGGTATAAACGCGCAGTCTACACACGCTGCGGACAGGGAGGAAGAATGTTTGACGAACAGCCTCCTCCATAAAACTTTATAGATTGTTGTTCTTTGCTCTGTCACATAATCATATTCAATTAAGTGAGGAGAAGCATGAGTATGAGTAGTGGTGCAGAGATACGAGTCCGGCTGCTGCTGCGCATTGTCTTGCTGTTTTTGTTCACGTCTTGCACTCTTCCTGCCCGCTTACAATGGAAACCCTCCCCCTCCCCCTCCCCCTACGATTACATGACAATCGGACAATCCTCCCAGTCTTCCGATAAAACCCCCTCCCTCTATGATTACATACCAACTGGACAACCCTCCTCCCCCTCCGTCTCCCTCTTCCTAACTACCAACCCGCCTCCTCCCGCCGCCGCCTCTTCCTCGTGCTCCTGCGACTCCTGGTCCACCGACTCTGGCTCCGCCTCGTGCTCTTGCTCCTCCTCCACCTCCTTTAACCAAAGCATCAATTTGACCGACTCTGGCTCCTCCTCCACCTCCTTTAACCAAAGCATCAATTTGACCGTCGGACAACCCGCCTCCCCCAAAAATGATAACACATCATTCGGACAACCCTCCCACTCCCCTCTCCCTACGGCTGCAAACATCACCGTTCCCGCCGGGGCTTCGCGTGGCGGGCTGAACCTCTTAGGGAAAATAGGAATTGCAATAGCTGTGATTGTGGTGTTGCTAGCAATTTTCATAGCTGTGTTTAAGGCATTCAAGAAAGCCTCTCAAAACGATAATGGCAACGATTTAGGGGCGGGCAGTATCGACATACACAGTTACAGGACGGCGCAACTGGCCAACCCTGGTGGGAATTCTTTGGAGGTGGACATTATAGACATACGCACGCACACAGTGGAGGAACTGAACTCTTTAGAGGTGGGCATAGACATACGCACATACACCATGGACGAACTGAAAACGGTTCCAGGCCCAGTTGTAGATCGTTCGGTTCCACAACCTACAATATGAGATGCTACAGACCCGAGACGGGGCCATGAGACCCTACGAGTACCCTCTCAGACCAGCCCAGCCCCTACCTATAGTTGTTGAACCCATCGAACCCCCTCCCACTAGTTCCGATACCTGGTAACCTATATATTCCCATCCCGCTAGCTTCGATGAACTCATCATGACGATCGCTGAGGTGATGATACTAGCAGAAAGTGCGGATATTTCCTCCCAGTAATAGGGATGTGAATGAACGACCGTTATGAAACAAATTCCCTGTTGCGTGACGCATGCGACAAGGTTCTCGGCATTGAATGACACAAAGGTCTAACATGAGAAAACTGATCGCTCCTTTGGGAGAGATTGGAACAAAACCACTACTTGGTTGGTTGGATTGATTTACCTCCGCTGTCCCACGGAAGGGTTGTTAGAGGTGGGCATAGACATACGCACATACACCATGGACGAACTGAAAAATGCCACTGACAATTTTACAACTAAAGTTGGACAGGGCGCCTCTGGATTTGTGTATCGTGCCAAGTTACCGGGAAATAGACTTGGCGCCGTCAAGAGAGCAACAAATTTAGATCCCAAATTATTCAAACAAGAATTATCTGTGCTTCTCAGACTGCCACATCATCCTCAACTTGTGGATCTCATCGGATTGTGTTTACAAGCAGGTGCGCTATTATTCCTTTCCTTCGCCTGAATATCGTTTATGGCAAGGGGATTATCTGTTCATTCAACCTCCTTTATTTCCAAAGGGGTCTAGTTAAAGAAACAAAATTGGGAGTGGCACTAAGCATAGTGTAGAAATATCAAGCTTGCCTAGACCAATCAAATTTTAATCTTTGTAACTTTGGTATTTCCCACTGGAATTATGGCCATGCTATCTTTTCTTTGTAGTTAAACTTTACTCTAATAGTTTGAGTGAGCTTAATTGTTAAGAATTTATGCTACCATGGGATAACTTTTATGGGGTATAATTCAATTGCCATGTATTTTTCTTTTAACAATTCTGTCTGTGATGCATCTGCAGATGAGCGAATTCTTGTCTTTGAGTTCGTTTCCAGCGGGAGTTTGTATGATCGACTGCACAAAAACAAGGGTCTTACAAGTCCACTATCTTGGGCCGCCCGTATCGACATAGCGTTTCAGGTTGCTGTGGCTTTGCAATATCTTCATGAAGAAGCAAAGCCTCCTATCTTGCACCGTGATGTTAAGTCTGCAAATGTTTTGCTGGAGGATGATAACCGTGCTAAATTGGCCGATTTTGGACTATCAAAGTTAGGCCCAAAAGACAACCAATTTACAAACACTGCTGTTAGGGGGAGTATTGGTTACATGGATCCCCAATACATGAAAACACACAGATTTTCGGCCAAGAGTGATGTGTATAGTTTTGGTGTGCTTCTGCTGGAACTTATGACAGGTTTAAAATCACTACATGAAAACACGCCTCTGGCAGAGTGGACTCAAACATATCGTTTCAGCGAAGATATAGACATGTTCATGACAATTGTTGATCGAAATATGATGGGCCACATTAACACGATGGAAGTGCAGAATATGATCAAAGTTGCTAATCTCTGCTTACGGGACCTCAGTGAAGAGAGATCCTCGATGAGAGAGATCGTGAATATGATGCAAGAAACTAGAAATCTAAAAGCAAATGGCGGTGAAGCTCCTCTTTTGGGAAATGGAAAGTTATCTGATGGTGCTCAGTGCTTACATCACTGAATTAAATTTAGATGAATCTTGAGATATTGCACTTGGAAAACTTACATGATGTGGCCGTGCTGCACTGTACTGTAAATTGAATTGAGATGAAGTTTGAGACAAAGATGTAACTTTAATATTTGTAACACAAATATTTTGAAAATTAGATAGGATGTATTAGCCTTTTTCATCCTCTACATTATTATTTTTTAATGTCAAAGTAATTTTAGTCTTTTGCTCACCCTATTTTATTATGAATTTCATGGAAATTTGTTTTCATAAATTATAATATTTATTTTTAACTGAAAATAAAAAAAATAATAAAATATTTATAAAAAAAAACATCTTAATATCAACTTTAAGTAAAATATTTTAATGTAAGATTTAAGTGAAAAAACCAATTATATAAAAGGGAAACAACTTCATTCTACTTTAATTGCAAAATAAGAAATCAACAACAACATCCTCACTAGAAAATATTTTGATCACTTAGATTCCGTGTTGGTTTTAAAGTAAAAATTGTAGATTCAGTGTTGGTTTTAAAGTAAAAATTGGAGATATTACAAGGAATCCCTGTAGATTCCGTGTTGATTTCAAAGTAAAAATCAGAGATATTACAAGGGATCTTGTAGATTCCGTGTTGGTTTTAAAGTAAAAATTGCAGATTTTAAAAGTGTAGAACGTTTACTTTATGAAGGAAAACATAGAGAATCAATAAATTTTCTCTGTCTATTGCATTGGTAAAGATTGAATTCTTTTTTGGTATATTGCATTGGTAAAGATTGAATTCTTTTTGGTAGTACAATTGTCTAGAGAAATAGTTGGCTCTAAGGTGCCTTCAACCTGCAAATTTATGTTTTTTCAGGAACAGTAAAAAACAAGTTTTTGATGATGAAGATCATAGTGCAGGAGGTAATAAATGGAGAATACAAATGCACATAAAATTTGTTTTCCATTAAGTATTTACAATATTAATATATTTATAATTGTGTTGTCATATCCAATTTATTTTAAACTTGGATATAGTGGTTGAGAGAATCTCTCAACAATCATAACCAATTCTAAACAAACCACAACCTTATCTAAAGTAAGCATTATTCCTAACACTCCCCTGTAATGCTTACTTACAAATAACAATACTTGAAACATATACAAAAATGTTGAATTCTGTCACAATTGTCAGATATGGTATTTACTAGCACTCACATCCACTCTCAACTGCCCGGTCTCTGCTCTTTTCTTCTACACACATTGGAGCTTTCCATTTCATTCATTTAAAACATAATTGCTTCTAACCATAGTTGACTAACTTTGCTCTTTTCTTCTCCACACATTCAAGCTTCCCATTTCATTCATTTAAAACATAACTGCTTATGACCATAGTTCACAACTTTGCAGAATTGAGATGACCTCCCGAAGGTTATTCATCAGTTATCTAGGATAATGTTCTGGTTACTGAATATCTTCATTAGTCAACTATACAATTTGAAATTATAACAATAACCTTTACTTACACTACGACGGGTCACATCATCTTGACTTTATTAAGAACTACCTGTAACTAATGTTCCCAGGTCACATTAGCATATAACAAACTTACACATAACTAAATCAATGATCCATTCTCTCCCCCAGCACGACTGGTCAAGAACCACTCACTGTAATTTGTTCATAAATTGACCTATTCTTTGTAGTTCTACATTATTTACAAACATATATATATATTTAACATACTTACACACCACACATTTGAAAACTAGACTTGATCAATAGCAAATTGAATCTCACAAGTAGCCTGCTTTTGTATTTCGCTGGACTTCTTACTATCTGTACCGAATGCTCTGGGATTAAATTCCAACAGCCTTCACTTACTCTGTCCATGTTGTCATAAATGAAAAGATTAAGAAGAGATAGAATTGATGCAACACACTACACTATTGATGTGTATTCTATTAATATAAACATGTATAGTTACACAATATGGTTACAAGAAGTTACCAACTCCTGTAACTATAAACTATCTAAGTAACTAGTTAAAGATGTAATTAGGTATTTTCCTTAACACTCCCCCCTTAATTAAATCTGGGAAAAACTATCACTATCACCAACTTCCAATGCTATAATGCCTATCACCAGCATCCAATGCAATAATGCAATAGACTTCACACTCCCGCTTAAACAAAACTTGGTCTTGACTCTGAGATTAATATCTCACATTTCCCCTCTTAATCGAAGATTCAAATTCTCCGATACAATCATCAAGTTAGTATACGAGTAGACACCCTTGTATTTACCAAAGTGGACTCCATACCACATTCATTTACCAAAGTGGACTTAATACCGCATACCTCTACCAAAGTGGACTTAATACTACATTCCTTCTGGCCAGTACCTCAAGCTGCTTGAAACCAGGGATAGTTGTGATGTATCATGGCCAATGCTTTATGCTACTCGAAACCAATCATACATTCTACATGATCACATATTGACCTATGTAGGCCTGATTCAATCAAGGCTTACTGAACATGGGGAACAAAGCTTGCCTATAGAAAAGCTCACAACTTCTTACAAATGGGACCAAAAAACTTCTTGGAGTGTCTACTGGGTGTCGGGTACTACCAAACATGCACCCCTCAAATTACAACAATTCATTTCTTATGTATTTGTTGATGAATGAAAAAACCAAAAATTTAGTTATATTTTGTTGCATGTCTCTGCCCATCTTTTTTCTTTGTGACTTTCTTCATGCAGTTTTTACTGCTCAATAATGCGAAAACGTTGTCCATAAAATGGCTCAGTGTCAATGATTCTTGCTCTTCAACAATAGAAGAGGCAATACTTTTGTCTTGCGACTTCTTCTCCTTGGAAGCCTCGATGTAGTGTCCCCAAGGCCGAGCCCCGTTGCAAACCATGATATATACAATGAATTGTAAATGTGTTCTATAGGCTGGTGAGCCAAGTTTTGTATAAGCTGGAAGGCTTATGTGTTTGTTAGGCCAGGGAGCCTAAGTGTCGAAGGCCAGGAGCCTGTTGATGTACTTGTATGTATGCAGATCAATTAATAAAATATAAACACCGCTAGTGCAGACCGACCACGATGAATGAGTGATGGGGGATCGAGCGTTCACAGAATGGGCAAGGAATTAGGGGCTGAAAGGTGGGAAAAGGGGCTGAGTGATGAGCCTAGGGGCTAAGCCTAGGGGGCTTAAGCCTGGGAAATAATATTTTTATATTATTTTAAAAAGTGACATGTGCATTTCTGTTTATCCTAAGTTCCTGGCAAGGGAGGGAACGTGCAAAGGGGATGCATATTGTGGTACGCATGCAGTTCCCAGGGTGACAAGTGTCAACCCTGGTGCATACAAATTTAAGCGCAGAGTTGAACCGTGGGGGGGGGATGACTTCTCCATTCTGATCCGAGCCTCTGAGAGAAGAAGGGGGTACGACCTCTGCCAGATACGCTGATTCGTCTCTGAAATTCGTAAGCCTGTGTTGTTCCGAAGAAACCATGTACACCCTGTCCAGAGTTGTGAGTCTGTGTCTGTTCCAGGCAAACCCAGGAGCGCATTTCCTGAACTGGAAGCCCTGTGTTGAACTTGAGTGGAAGAATCCTTGGTTGTTGAGGAAAAGCTGAGCCAGCCTGTGCGTGGAGCCTCTGTTCCGAAATCATGCCCTGAGATCATCCTGTGACGGCTGAACCGTTTTGGGAAGCCTTTGTCTGTGCTTCCTATGGATTGTTATGACCACGTAGTACTGGACTGCGTGAGGCTTGTTGGCCTGTGAGCGACTCCTTCAGGTGAGAGAGTGCGCAGAGGGAGAAGAGAACTCCTGGAAGGAATTATGTAGCTTCCATAGAGCCCGGAGACTTCCGGTCCGGTCTGTTCCTATAACCCAAGGTAAGGGAGATTGGCAACCGAAGGACTGTCTAGGTGATAGAGAAGGTGCACTCTCCTGGGGTGGAACAGGCATGTGGGGAATGAGGGTCTGTGGGCAGTGAGCGTGGGAGATTCCTAGGAGAGCTTTCTTCCTGGTGGTTGTGTATGTGCTATCTTCCCTGTAACCTTAGCCTGAGTCTAGATTCCTTGCCCTGGGGTGGAGCTCGGTCCCAGCTCAGAGGTGACCTAATGTTGAGCTGATGAACAGTGTGGTCTAAAGCTGGGAGGTTCGTGGAAGGCCTGCACTTGGTTGGTGAATTCTACAGTTGTTCAAAGATAAGTATCTGAACTATGTTTTATCACATTTGGCATGACTGTGTTGTGTATGTATTAGGTTTTCTACTGTGTAAATGAGTTACTGTTGAATGCTATGGCTTGCTTAATTGTAGCAGTAACTTATATATTTTACTCTGAGAATTAAGTGTATTTAATTATGTTAAATGCATGTGGTTATAATTCTTGTACGAATTATGTATAAAATCCCTGTACAGAATGGCAACGGAGAGGTTTGGAGACCTCGGTAGTGAAAGGGTACACTACAAAGTGGTATCAGAGCTAAGGTTTCGACACTGAGCCTAGATGGACCAGTTGAGAGGTCTTTGGACCGAGGACGAGAGGAGAAATTTTGTTTGGAGGACCAATTTCGGACCCTGGTTTGCTCCGAAGTGTCAAGGGGACACTTGACGAGTTTTTATTAATCTCAAGAGGTATAGCGGTGTTGTGAAACCGTAGCCAGTGTGGTCTATGACCACAGGGAGACAGGTCTCTACACCAATGGCGTTAGAACCGTCGGATCTGTTCGGGAAGGAAGGCGAACCCTTGTAACCGTCAGATCTGGAGAATGTGCACAAGGCCTAAAGCCTTTGAATACTGCACAGGAGTTTAAACTCGGGAGAATCGTGAGTCATAAGATCCCTGAGGGATTACCCATCAACCGTCCGGGTTGACAGAAGTTGCGCAGGATTTAAGTCCTCATGGCTAGAGGAGAAGTCCCGGAGAGGCGTCGGGATATTAGAGTCTTCGGTGTTTTACTAAGGCAGAGAATCAAGACCTTATGATTCCCGAGATCCCGAGGAGGGATCATAGCCATAGGATCATAGCCATAGGACATGTGTCAGAATCCTGGAGAGAGTCGAAAATAGGAGAATCGGAGTTCTCGAGCACCTGGAAATCTCGTCACATGGAATCGCGATCCACGATTTCGCGACAAGATCTGGACCGTTCATATTAGGGAACACATGGTAGAGATCTGCCATCGGGGAAAGTCTCGACAAGGAGTAAGTTCATCGGTGTTTGAATTTCATCGGGAAATCGGGAACCCCGGTGACAAGTGATTCATACACTTGAAACTCCAAAACCTGAAACCCCGACGAGAGCTTTGAGTATGGTCGCGGGGTAGAGGTCACATGGACCTGGGCTTAACCGCGAAGGGTTAAAGCAAAAGGCGCGTCGGCTTATCAGAAATCGGGATATCGGAGATCCTGGAAGCAAAGGTTTTGTCCATTGAAAAATTGCGATACGCGATTTCCCAATAAGGCCTAGGAGCGTGGGGCCACACTGACTGTCAGAAGGACAGGTGGCAGATTTTTAGCGACAGGCAAAAAGGACTATTGACAAGTCAACGACTGGGACCCATCGGGGATCCCGTGAGCGTATGAGCATTGACTTTGAAACTGCTGAAACCCAACAGGGTAAGGTGGAGGTCATATAGTATGGTCATGTGGACCAGAGGCTGAGCCAGGAGAGCTAGCCAGTGTAAAAGCACATCGGGAATCGGAGGATCGGAGGTTGTGAATGCATGTGCATTGCGACATCACAAATCCCGAAACCCCGATAAGAGGATTGATCACGGTCATGGACAGTGGTCGTATGGTGAGGCTATAGCCCGGAGGGCTAGCACGGATGGAGTCCATCGAAAATCGGAAATCGGGGATTCAACCCACCAGAACACTGTCGGTTTCAAAATCCCGATAGAGGTAACCCCGATAGAAGGAAGGGAGACCTCAAGGAGTTCCTGTGGAAGGAAAATTTCCCGATAGGAAATAGGAGAATTTCAAGAAACCCGAGAAACACAGAGCCAGACAGAGCTCAGAAAACTTGTGAAGTTGAAATTTCTTTCGTTCTTGTTTGTATTAGTTATAAATGTTGTGGATTATTCATGGAATTTAATGGCCTGACAATTTTGAATTGGATTGCACAGTGCGTGTGTTCAGAATATAACAGAGGCCAAAACTCCAGTTAATCAACTCCGAGTATGGAGTGGGGAAGAGTGCAAATTACCCCTGAAGTGGAAGACGAACGGGAAGGAAAGGATGTTAACCTAGGAGTCGATGGATCGAACTCTAATGGGCATGGAAAGGAGATGGATAAGGAAGGACATATAATGAAAATCCTTGAAGGATTGCAAAGAGAGGCCAAAGAGCGTCGAGCTGATAGCCGAAAGCTCATGAAAGAGAAGAAACTTGAGAAGGGAAGAGACTCAAGTGCGACAGAGAGTTGCAGAACTCATGGGAGAAGAAGTAGGTCGAGGAGTGGTAGCCGACATCTTAGTCGCTCCCAAAGACGTTCTGACAGTAAGACACACAGTAGTTCAAGCCCATCACCTACCAGAAAACATCGGAAATCTGGAAGGGAGGAATTGAAAGGAGAGATGAACAAGATTAAGCCTCCAACATTCGATGGACAACATAAGAAGGAGGAAGATGCCAAGACATGGTTGTTGGGCATGAAGAAATACTTCCAGCTACAGAATTATTTTGCCCATGCAGAGGGAAGAATTGCAATGTACCAGCTGAAAGGAGAAGCATCCATGTGGTGGGATCAGTTTGTGCAGGTGCAGCACATCAGAGAGAAAGAGGTCACATGGAAGGAGTTTAAGAGGTACTTCGAGAAGAAACACCTAACTAAAAGATACTATGACAGAAAGATGAAGGAGTTATTCAAACTCAAGCTAGACAGCATGACCATTGATGCGTATGAATGAAGTTTTCTAGAACTGTTGAAGTATGTTCCATTCATCAAGGACGAGGCTATCAAAATTCAGAGGTATCTGAGTGGACTGCCACCTTCTATTGGTGAAAAAATTCAATATGATGATCCTAAGACTATGGAAGGAACGATAAGAAGGGAGAAATGCCTATACGAACAACAAAGAGAAAAGCCTACCTTTCGGAAGGCTTGGGATAACCAGAAAAGGTTTAAGAAAGAACAGAGGCAGAAGGGAAGCAAGCCTTCCTTTTTTAGAAACAATCCTTGGGGACAGTCATCTTTTAAAGAACCCAGGAAAGTTAAAGGGAGTGAGCAGATGCCAAGACCTCCACCCATGGAGTGTTGGGGCTATAAAGGGATCATAGGTACAGAGACTGCCCCCACAGAAAAGACAAAGGAAAAACTGTCCATGTTGTTCAACAAGCTGAAACAGTGGAGGATATGGGTAGGAGAATGCCGAGGATCTACACAGCCCTGGACAACAAGCAAGCAGAATTTCAATCACACATGATTGAAGTGGAAGGTATGATCAACAACCGACCACTTGTTATTTTGATTGATTCAAGGGCTAGACATAGTTATGTAGATCCTAGGGTGGTAGAAAGTTTGCATCTAACGAAGAGAAAACATGAGAAGTCCTGGTTAGTGTAGTTAGCCACAGGGACCAAGAGAAAGGTCACTAAATTGGTTAAGTCTTGTTCGGTGGATATGAAAGGAATGAGCACTAAGGCTAAATTGAACATTCTACCTTTAGGCTCATATGATTGCTTAATTGGGATGGATTGGTTAGACCAACACCATGCCCTTCTGGATTGTCGAAATAAGAGGTTCACATGTCTAGACGAAGAGGGAAATCAGGTAACAATCCAAGGAATTCCCAGAGCCGTGGCTGATAGAGAAATCTCAGCCATGCAGCTGAAGAAATGTTACTGGTGGAAGAATTATTCCAAGATGCAGTCTCGAATTTGGAAGACCACAGGGTACTCAAAGAGTTTGAGGACATGTTTCAAGAGGTGCCTGAACTACCTCCGAAGAGGGACATCGATTTTTCTATAAATCTGATGCCTAGAGCAGCTCCAGTTTTGAAAGCTCCTTATAGAATGAGCACACCAGAGCTGAAAGAGTTGCAGTTGCAGCTCGAAGATCTATTAAAGAAAGGCTACATTCGTCCCAGTGTGTCACCATGGGGAGCCCCAGTCCTATTCGTGAAGAAGAAAGATGGGACGATGAGGTTGTGCATTGACTTTAGACAATTGAATAAAGTCACTGTCAAGAACAAATATCCTCTGCCAAGGATTGATGATCTTTTTGATCAATTAAAGGATGTGAAAGTATTTTCGAAAATAGATCTTCGATCTGGATATCATCAAGTGAGAATAAAATATGAAGACATCAGCAAGACCGCCTTCAAAACAAGATATGGTTACTATGAGTTCACTGTGGTGCCGTTTGGATTGTCCAATGTGCCTGTTGTCTTCATGTGTTTAATGAATGGAGTGTTCAGAAATTATCTGGACAAGTTTGTCATAGTATTCTTGGATGATATCTTGGTGTACTCCAAGACAGAGGAAGAACACGAACAACACCTTAGAATGGTGCTGCAGGTGTTGAGAGAACACCAGCTTTACGCAAAACTGAGCAAGTGCTCATTTTACCAAAAGCAGATCCATTATCTGGGACACATTATTTCTGAAGAGGGGATCGTTGTGGATCCTGAGAAGGTACAGGCCATTCAAGAGTGGCCAGCGCCAAGAAATGTGACAGAAGTTAGATCCTTTATGGGTCTGGCAGGTTATTATAGGAGGTTCATAGCCAGATTTTCAAGGATAGCTCATGCTATCACTTCCTTGCAAAGGAAGGAGAAGAAGTTTCAGTGGACCGAACAATGTGAGAGCAGCTTCCAGCAATTGAAGCAGCTGCTCACTAGTGCACCGATCTTAAAGATTGTTGATCCAAGTAAGGATTATGTAGTATGCACAGATGCGTGTAAGGAAGGGTTGGGAGGAGTTCTCAGCCAAGAGGGATCTGTAATTTGCTATGAATCCCGAAAGCTAAAAGAGCATGAAAAGAATTATGCCACTCATGATTTAGAGCTGGCAGTAGTTGTCCATGCATTGAGGAAATGGAGACATTACCTCATGGGCAAGAAATTCGAATTAAGAACAGACCACAATGGTCTGAAGTATTTATTTCATTAGCCAACCTTAAATGCCAGGCAAATCAGATGGCTGGAATTTCTGTGCGAATATGACTTTGATATCAGGCATATCAAAGGGAAAGACAATAAAGTGGTTGATGCACTCAGCAGAAAAGTGCATGAATTACATGCTACAGCCATTAGCATGTACAGAACTGAGTTGAAAGACAGAATTTTTGAAGCTGCAAGTGTTGATTTGCAGTACAAAAGACTTGTAGCAAAGCTACAGTAGCATGAGAACTCACAAACCAAGGAAAGTTATACCTTAGGAACTGAGGGTTTGCTTATGTATAAAAACAGAGTGTATGTACCTAATGACCAAGAGTTGAAGCTGGCAATTCTAAAAGAAATGCATAATGTGACTTATGTTGGTCATCCTGGATATCAGAAGACTGTAGCAGCAGTCAAAAGCCATTATTTTTGGCCAGGTATGAAGAAGGAAATTGCAGAATACATCGCCAGATGTATGGAATGCCAGAAGGTCAAGGCCGAGCACAGACACCCAGCAGGGTTGTTGCAGCCTTTACCTATTCCTGAATGGGAATGGGATGTGGTAACAATGGATTTTATCACAGGATTGCCCAGAACAAGCAAGCAGCATGATTCAATCATGGTGGTGGTGGACAAGCTTACTAAAGCTGCCCATTTCATTCCACTGAAAACCACCCACAGAGCAGCAGATGTTGCTGATATCTTTTTAAAAGAAGTTGCACGCTTGCATGGAATTCCTAAGACAATTGTGTCTGATAGGGACCCGAAATTCACTTTGAATTTCTGGAGAGGATTTTTCAAGGGATTCGGAACGAATCTTAACTTCAGTACAACATATCATCCCGAGTCTGATGGACAGACAGAGAGAGTAAACAGAGTAATCGAAGACATGTTGAGGATGTATGTGATGGATAAACCATCAAGGTGGGAGAACTACCTGCATTTTGGTAGAATTCGCCTACAATAATGGGTACCATGCATCATTGAAGATGAGCCCATTCGAAGCACTTTATGGAAGAAAGTGCAACACTCCAGTGAGCTGGGATAATCCAGTTGACAGGACAATAGTTGGACCTGAACTACTCAAGGAGATGGAAGATCAGATAATCAAAATCAAACAGAATTTGAAAGCTGCCCAGGATAGGCAGAAAAGTAACGCTGATAGTAACAGAACCCATAAAGAATTCAAAGTGGGTGACCATGTTTTCCTGAAAGTGAAAGCTAACAGGAGTTCCCTGAAATTGGGAAGTTGCACCAAGTTGGCAGCAAGATTTTGTGGGCCATTTGAGATACTGGAAAGGATTGGGCTAGTTGCATACATGCTTGCATTACCTGCATCTATGACTGTACATAATGTATTTCATGTTTCACTACTTAAGAAATATGTACCTGATGCTAATCATGTTATCGATTGGACTGTGATTTAGGTGGAACCAGAAGGTGTCCTGCAAGTGCGTCCTGTGCGCATATTGGACAGGAAAAACAAGCAGCTCTGGAATCGAGCTATAGGGCTTGTAAAGGTCCAGTGGACCTGGTACAGTCCTGAAGACGCAACATGGGAGCATGAAGAAGTAATGCGGGCAGAGTACCCGCATCTTTTTGAAAATTTTGAAAGACTTGCAGAGACAGTGTGAGTTGCACTGAGGACAGTGCAAAAATAAGGGGAGGGGGATTGTAGTGTCCCCAAGGCCGAGCCCCATTGCAGACCATGATATATACAATGAATTGTAAATGTGTTCTATAGGCTGGTGAGCCAAGTTTTGTATAAGCTGGAAGGCTTATGTGTTTGTTAGGCCAGGGAGCCTAAGTGTCGAAGGCCAGGAGCCTGCTGATGTACTTGTATGTATTCAAATCAATTAATAAAATATAAACACTGCCAGTGCAGACCGACCACAATGAATGAGTGATGGGGGATCGAGCGTCCACAGAATGGGCAAGGAATTAGGGGCTGAAAGGTGGGAAAAGGGGCTGAGTGATGAGCCTAGGGGGCTTAAGCCTAGGAAATAATATTTTTATATTATTTTAAAAAGAGACATGTACATTTCTGTTTATCCTAAGTTCCTGGCAAGGGAGGGAACGTGCAAAGGGGATGCACGCTGTGGTACGCATGCAGTTCCCAGGGTGACAAGTGTCAACCCTGGTGCNGGGGGGGGGGGGATGACTTCTCCATTCTGATCCGAGCCTTTGAGAGAAGAAGGGGGTATGACCTTTGCCAGATACGCTGATTCGTCTCTGAAAGCCATAAGCCTGTGTTGTTCCGAAGAAACCGTGTACACCCTGTTCAGAGTTGTGAGTCTGTGTCTGTTCCAGGCAAACCCGGGAGCGCATTTCCTGAATCGGAATCCCTGTGTTGAACTCGAGTGGAAGAAACCTTGGTTGTTGAGGAAAAGCTGAGCCAGCCTGTGCGTGGAGCCTCTGTTCCGAAATCATGCCCTGAGATCATCCTGTGACGGCTGAACCGTTTTGGGAAGCCTTTGTCTATGCTTCCCGTGGATTGTTGTGACCACGCAGTACTGGACTGCGTGAGGCTTGTTGGCCTGTGAGCGACTCCTCCAGGTGAGAGAGTGTGCAGAGGGAGAAGAGAACTCCTGGAAGGAACCCTGTAGCTGCCATAGAGCCCGGAGACTTCTAATCCGGTCTGTTCCTGTAACCCAAGGTAAGGGAGACTGGCAGCCGAAGGACTGTCTAGGTGACAGAGAAGGTGCACTCTCCTAGGGTGGAACAGGCATGTGGGGAATGAGGGTCTATGGGCAGTGAGCGTGGGAGATTCCTGGGAGATCTTTCTTCCTGGTGGTTGTGTATGTGCTATCTTCTCTATAACCTTATCCTGAGTCTAGATTCCTTGCCCTGGGGTGGAGCTCGGTCCCAGCTCGGGGGTGACCTACTATTGAGTTGATGAATAGTGTGGTCTAAGGCTGGGAGGTTCGTGGAAGGCCTGCACTTGGTTGGTGAATTCTACAGCTGTTCAAAGATAAGTATCTGAACTATGTTTTATCACATTTGGCATGACTGTGCTGTGTATGTATCAGGTTTTCCGCTGTGTAAATGAGTTACTGTTGAATGCTATGGCTTGCTTAATTGTAGCAGTAACTTATATATTTTACTCTGAGAATTAAGTGTATTTAATTATGTTAAATGCATGTGGTTATAATTCCTATACGAATTATGTATAAAATCCCTGTACAAAATGGTAACGGAGAGGTTTGGAGACCTCGGTAGTGAAAGGGTACACTACACTCGATCTTCTGTTTTGCAAACTATTCGCTCCATGGTGACTCTTCTTCACCATAATCTGCTTCTTTGATTCACTGAACTTACTTCACTCTTTGCAATTTTCTGAATAATGCCAAAATAAATCTCATCACCATGTGTTTTCCTCTTGAATTTACCTGTCTTGGATTTCCATATTCTCTTGTCATTTGTTAGAGTAGCTAATTCTAACAAAATAACTACATTAGTATTGAGTTAGCTAAACTCAATATTTTTTATATTTCAAATTCCAAAACATGAAAAACTTAAATTCTCATAAACCCTTCATCAACATATTTTCATTTTTTCAAATTTTCTCCCTGAATATCTCCCATATATTACTTTTTCACTTCACCTTGTCATAAACTTTTAACTTTTAATTCTTGACTTTTAACTTTTAACTTTTAACTTTTAATTATTGATGTCTCTTTACCAAAGCCAAAAATAAATCACACTACCTTCGAAATTAAAATTTAAAATAAACCACTTGCTTTTATACAACCTCTTTTAGATTCCATATAAAACACTTCATTTATTCTCTTTTTAAATAATGATTAAGGTAATGCTTACAGTTCTCAAGATTCCGACCCTTGCTTCAGGGGTTCTAATTCGCTCTAAAAATTTTGTTATCCTTGATCAGCTATTTTCTGTTGTGGATGCTCTCTCTCTCTGAGTTTTAATGAAGTCCCAATCGCACTTGCTCAGTCGTTACGTCAACAAACAACTCTACCTCCGTGACCACATCGTTCTCAGGCCACTCAGTCTTCCGTCTTCTCAACTATCTCGTTGAGTGGTCCTTTACATAGAAGTTCTAAAAGAAAAAAATGAATGGAAATTTAAGAGTTTACCAAATCGTTCCAAGTTTCGGCGTCAGGTGGTTGGCTTCTTGGTGACAGCCTTCGACGGCTGCACGAAATTTTTCAACTCAACAATTCACCGGCTTCACTGTGACTGCTCTTTTTTTGCTATGCAGCGACAGTTCCAATAGCGATTCCAGACTTTTCTTCTTCTGCTATGCAGCAACAATTCCAATAGCGATTCCTCTTCTTTAAATGGGAGTGATTTCCATATCCCTAAGTTTTGGGCCCTCGCTATACAACAGTAGCAGTTGTTTCGAAATCGAATCCTCTTCTCTTAAAGAGATACTTTCATAACCCTATTCATTCTTGAAAATAAAATCGAATTCTCTTCTCTCAAAGAGATATTTTCATAACCCTGGGTCTCTGAGCCCTCCAATCATGGAGTGAGGCCCAGACCCGCTCTGATACTATAAAAAGATTAAGCAGAGATAGATTTGATGCAATACACTACACTATTGATGTGTATTCTATTAATATGAACATGTACACTTACACAATATCGTTACAATATGGTTACAAAACATTACCAACTCTTGTAACAATAAACTATCTAAGTAACTAATTAAACATGTAATTAGGTATTTTTCTTAACAATAAATATACAACTCTTTACACTTTACACTGGCGAGTCTCAACCGATGATATCACTGCTACCTTTCACGCCTTTCCATGCCGAGTGTTGGATGGGCGACTCCTTCCTCACGGACAACAATTATTTTCCCATGGCGACTTGACTTTTGGTGGAACTTTGAGCCTTACATTATTGCCTAATAGCTCATATGCCTAACAGCGATTTAACACGAAAAGAAACCTGCAAAAGCCTTGTAAGAGGATACCGCAATATGCCCGGCCCGCAAAGTAAGAAATACAGTTCCGTCTTCATTTGGAGAACATAATCAGCGAATTTCTCAGCAAGATTCCAAGAAATCTACGCAGTTATCGAGTTTTTCACTTTGCTCTTGGAAGGGTCCCTCAATGATGGTGTTTTTTTATTTTGTGGTCTGGCGACTCTGCCAGCAGTCTTCTTTCAATGCGCAGGTGATGGCTCCCTTCTCACTGAGACGGCGGTTTCAATAAATCCCAGCACAACAAACTCCAGTGCTCAGTCAACACGCACAGTTCACCAGCGCTACAGTCACACAAACAAAAAATTCAAACAAGCACTCCGCTCTCACACAGCTACATTAATCCTAGTCCTACCCTATGTACACATGATTAGAGTTCACACAGGCCCTCCGGTAAGGGAGATAAGCCCAAAGCTCTGGGCTTTGATATCAAAATGGAGAATACAATTGCACACAAAACTTGTTTTCCATTACTTATTCACACAATATTAATACATTTATAATTCAGTTGTCATATCCAATTTATTCTAAATTTGAATACAATGGTTGAGAGAATCTATCAACAAGCACAACCAATTCTAAACAAACCACAACAATATTTAAAATAAGCATTATTCCTAACAGTAACTCATCTACATTCACTATATGAGAAAGATAGAATTATTTGCAGATGTAATGGGTATTAGCCTCTTACATCGACATTATTCCATTGGATCCACAGGACTTGGGAAAAGAGATATAACATCTCTTTGTGTTCCAAGGGTTATTTTTATTCTAACATTGTATCCATTACTAGAATGTCATTTTGGGTTTGTTTTCCCAATTTGTCAATAAATTTGTAGTATTTATTAGTTTTTGAGGATATTGACAATACTTTGGGCACTTATATAAAATTAGACCCTGAAAGATTTGTAGTGGGTTTATGCACATATGCATGGAAAAATATATAGTGCTTTGATTATGAGAACACGACATTCCAGTATAGCATATATCATCTTTCAAGACATTGATAAGCTACTTATCCCCAACTCTAGTTCATTCTCCAAGAAAAAAAGGGACCATATCAAAACCAACAACCTAACATACTGATTGGAGAATCCACTCCTTTCCCAAGGGATAAAGTAGAAGAAATGGATACAAGGTTGGTGCAAGCTAATTTTTTCATCTCATGACACATTAGATGCAATAGAAATGTGGAAAAACAACATTGTGTTGACTAGGAAGAATTTTTTAAATGTACATGCACATCTTATTAGAATATGGTGTAAAAAGATAAAATGTGGGAAATTGAATTAGCTTCAGGAATATATATAACTTTTATTTATAGAAAATTGGTATAACTCAAAAAAAATCACATTCTTCTAACACGGGAATGTTATTTTTCCTCTAAAATATAATGCATGTGTTTGTGTTAAGACATTGGTTTAGTATCTAAATACCAAAATTTTTTGAAACAAATTTGTACAATTGTAAATAATAGTGCCACTATTTTTCCATTTTTTAATGTTAATTTTATATTCTTTTAAAATTAATAAAGTTAGTGAAGCCTTGAAATTATAAAGTCAAGTGTTAAAACAACTTTTGAGGATACGTAAGTCAATAAAAAGTTACACCAGAAATAAAATTAAAAAAGACCTATGTATTTTAGAATTATGATATATATGTACAAATAAAATTCAATAAAAAATAAAAACAATATTTTTTCCTTCATGTGTGTGTGATCTCCAATAAATATGTGGATCATATTTAAAAACGTGGTTCAAAATGGAGATAAGAATAGGGAACTAGAAAGTGGATGTGCTTTGGTTTATGGAACCCAAACCACTATGTTTGTCAATCCAAAGCTAAAATCAAATGCAACCAACTCATCCAACATGTAGATGAAAAGAGATAGTCCCACCATTTTTTTTTTAATTTGCTTGCATTAAAAACACACACCTTTTATTACATAACTTCATAAATTTGCAAAACTTACCTCACCTTTAGCATTAGGACTTGTGTTTCAAAGGGTAATCTTTAGGATTAGGACATTTTTTCCTCACTTGGGAAATATAGTTAAGGTCCCTAGGCCCATCCTCTTTGTGTAAAATTGCCTGATGGCACCCAAAATACCACTTAGGGGTCAAAGACCCCATAGAGAGAGCATGTGTCACAGTTGGAAGCTTTGTTCACAATGCTTTATGCTTGGAAGGTTGATTTTCCCATGTAAGGCCTTTGTTTTCCTTTTTTATCATGGCTTGGCCCCTTAGACCCATCACTAATGCACAAAACCAATTAATGGAAGACATATCCCACTTAGACACCAAAGACCCCATAGAAAGTTCTTATGTGGTGTTTCAATGCACCTTTCCCCACACTTGAGCTTGAGAAGCTTTCTTAAATTCCCAAGGCCCTTCTTATACTTCCATGGACATTGTCAAGATGGAAAGACCCATTAATGTTACTAAAAACATCATATTGACCCTTGGTAAACCACTTATAGTTGAGATATTCCTAAGAGATGCAATGTTTTGTGGATTTTGGTTGTTTTTCATATGATTGAGACCAAGAAGCATCATTTAGAGAAAAAGGTCATTCTTGTTATCT
This sequence comes from Picea engelmannii, assembly GCA_009831015.1. Lineage (NCBI taxonomy): Eukaryota > Viridiplantae > Streptophyta > Pinopsida > Pinales > Pinaceae > Picea > Picea engelmannii. Next base: position 108,774 of record ML782203.1, read on the forward strand.
TGCAACCTTGGTTAGAACTATAGACCCATTCATGGTGCATAAATAACATAATCATGGTCCCCATAACACCCTTGGAGGAAATTAATAACCAATAGAGGTCTAATGTGGTGGTTTGAGGACTCGACCATAATGCTTGAGCCTGAGAATAAAGATTTAGGGCCAAAGGATATTGTTTCCATCCCTAGAAAATGGTCACAGATTAGAAACGCATCCATGACAACCAAGACCTCTTAATGGCACTAATATTCAACTCGAATGTGAAAATCTCCTTAGACAGGGCTCATGGTTTCTAGGTGTTGTTCATGGTGCTTGAGCTTGAGAAGGCTCATTAGGTATTAAGGTCATTACTTCCCCCTCACCATGTTTATGCCTCAACACACATTTCCAATTCATGAAACCTAATCATGGTGTTTGTATCCCACTCGAAGACCAAAGACCCCTAGAAAGTTCTTATTTGTTGGTTTGAGTACTTATTCAAGTCTCTTAATCTCGATAACCTTCAATAAGATCCTAAGACACCTATTTTTAGTATTTGGTGATGATTAAGGACCCACAAACCATCCATACTCCCATGTGGTGGTATAAGGACATGTTGATGGCACTTGAGCATGAGAAGTTATGTGTAGGGCCTGAGGTTGTTGGTTCTCTCTCCCAACTAATTTCAAGGGTCTGGGCATGTTGTTTCTATACCATGACTATGGTCAAGGCCTAAACATCCAACTACAGTCTGTGAAACATATTAATGGGACCCATATCCAACTCTTAAGGAAAATACCCCCTAGTGAGGGATTCTGTTGCAGTCTCTAGGTTTGTTCATGGAGCTTGCGCTCAAGAAGGTTTAATTAAAGAATAAGAACCTTGTTTATGCCTTTGATTATGTTTAGGCATCTAGAAAAATCTCCAGTGCACAAAATCTACTCATCACACTTGTATCCAACTCAAATCCTTGCAAAGAACCCCTACAAATGACTCATTTGTTGATTCAAGGATGTGTTCAAGGCTCTTGTGCACGAGAAGATTCAAAAATATCTCGAGACACTTTTTTTCCTTCCTCAACCATGTTCAAGGCCCCATGACCCATTCTTGATGTGAAAAATATCCTAATGGCATCCATATCCAACTTTGATGCCAAAGACCCCTTAGAGAGGGTTTATGTTGTGGTTTTGATGCAGGTGCGCCCGCTAGGCACATCCACTCATAGGATATTTCTTCCTTCCTCGGCCCGAAGAACTGAAAGGTTCTTCTATTTCCCTATTGGGAATTTTCACCCAAAACACTCTCTCACGGGATCTCCCCTTCTTCTATCGGGAAATTAATGCTGGCCTTTTACTTTGTTATTGAGATTCCTCCTATCAGGATTTTGGCACTTGAAATGCCCAAACAACTTGTTTTTCCGATCCCCGATCCCCAATATGCTCCTCTGTCGCCTTAGCCCTCAGGCCCTGCATTTAGTCCACACGACCTCCTCTTATATGACCGCACTCATATTCCCACCGGGGTTTTGGAATTTCCAATGTCAAATTATCCCCGTCTTCAGGATTCACGATCCCTCGAATCTCGACACGCTCCTTGCGCGCTAGCTCTCGTGGCTAGGCTCCTGGCCCATATGACCATTGTCCCCGTGATCGCGGTCTTATCCCTCGTCGGGGCTACGGGGTTTCAATTGCTGAAAAACAATTGCCTACGGGACTCCCGATTCCTCGAATCCCAACTCTCCGGTTTGCTGACAGCTGGCCCCATGGTGGCACCTTCCTCCCTATTGGGGTTTCAGACTTCGCGATTCCAGAACACATAAACACCTTGTCACCAGGATCCCCGATATCCCGATGACCCAAACACCGATAGACGACTTCCTTGTTGGGACTTTTCCCGATGGCTCTGATTGCTTCCACGCATCCTCCCTTGATGGACGGTCCTGGTTAACTCTCAGGATTTCACGATTCTGATGTCCTGGACGCCTCGTCCCTAGGACTCGTGAAATGCCGAACTCCGACTCCCTTCAGATCTCTGACATGCGTCCCAAATGAATGGACAGTTCAGATCAGTCCTCGTTGTTTCGAGACTTTACAAGACCATGAACACTCACTTGCCTGAACCCCGATGACCACATCCTTGATCTAGACGACCACATGACACGTGTCCTCCCTGAGATCCTCCGGCTGTGATCCATCCGCCGTTTCGGGGTTCAACCAGTCACGGATCCTTGTCTTCAGTTTCCATGGAAATTCCTGATCTTCTTCTCTCGTGAATCCTGACTTCCCGAACCCTGACGGCTCGGTATCCCGACACCTCTTTGGGGTTCTTACTCTTCTCACGAGGATTTAAACCCTGTGCAACTCCTGTCAGATCGAACGGTTGACGGGTAACTGATCCATGATCCAACGACTCACGAACCCCCGAGCTTGAACTCCAAACGCGGCAGTAAACTCCTTGCTTCTTTGGTAGATCCAATGAATGATGGGATTTCACAAGTCCTCTCCTCAAGATCCTAACCGTCGATCTCTTCCTCTTTGATGTTTTCTACGGGTGAACCCAGTATTCCTCTATGAAACTGGTCCTCCTGCGTGTAACTTTGCAGCGCCTGTTCAAACACTCCACGACACAGACTTCCAGTGCTTCTCTTCGATGAGTTTGAAAGCCTTATCCCTCCTGAGCTTTCTCACACTTTCAACCTCAAAGAGGGTCCTTGCACTCACTCCTTGCGGCAGTTCTCAAACACCTCCAAGTGTTGAGTTCTTTCGACTCTGTGCACACCTACAGCAGCAGTCCTTCAATACTTCGCTCAGATTCACAACTGAGACTCTCCTTAGCCTGCGCACTCCTTGGACGGCTCGTATAACCCAATTACACTTTTGGGCGAACGAGAACAAGAGTTAAACTATCTGAGCCTTCTTTCAACGCACTCCTTGTGGACAACTTCAACTGCACTCCTTGCAGGAATCCTTGCTCAGATAGAGAAACGATTGAAATTCATTTCTTCTACTTCCTTTCAGACTTCAATCTCAACACATGAAATCATATACATAGCATAACAGCAAATGCATAACAGGAAGTAAATACTCATGAGCATATCAATCAACATACATACACAGAGAATAACACAACGCCATGAATTTGAATCAATTTCCTTCTATTAATTCAAGACCTGTACATGGGTGTTCTTACACAGCTCTCTGCATGCTCTTCTTCTCAATGCTCAGAATTATTCTAACTATGTTACAATGCACAATGAGGGTGTCTATATCCCGTTTCCCTCTTTCCTTCTAAAACTGTCTAATCTAGAATTAAATTCCTATCAACCTGCATTAACGATATTAAATGCCTCTATCTACTTCAGACGAGAGTGGGGTACTCAAGGTCGGATTACATTATACCAAGGCACCTTCATTAAATGATCTCATTTATATTTGGCGCATCAACTTCAAGGGAAAATTCAAAAATTTTGGTTGGGTCTGCCCAGTTGTCCTTTGTCTTCTACGCTGGCTCGCTTGACGTGAGGGATGCTCCTGCATCATACTCCCTCACTTGAAAACTTTCATGGGCTCCTGTCCATGAGCTCCTGCACGATCTGTCCATGCTTCAGAATCTCTGCTTCATTTTTCCAGCTGGCATCTTCAACTGGATGGCCCTTCCACTTGACCAAATATTCAAAATATTCTTTCCTTCTAGTCTTCTTACTGACCCTCTTGTCCAGTATGCACTCCATCTGTGGCTTCTCTGCAACTGGCATCTGCTTCTTCCACTGAACCTTTGGTTGTTCATCACTTGTTTCTTCTTCCTTAGCTTTGTATGGATACAAATCGGAGACATTGAATATCGGAGAAATTCTGATCCCATCGAGCAATTCAATCTCATAAGCATTCTCTCCCATTTTCTTCAAGACCTTGCATGGTCCGATTTTCTTCATCTTCAATTTATTATATGTTCCCCTTGGGAACCTTTCTTTCCTTAAGTGCGCTAGAATCAAGTCACCAACCTCAAATTGAAGTTGTGTTCGATGTTGATCTGCTCTCCGCTTATACTCCTGACTTGAATTCCGCAGTCGCTCCTTCACCTGGCTGTGAAGTTCTTTCGTTGCCTTCGCGAATTCTTCTGCACTAGCGCTCCTAGTAGCAATATATTCCGAATCTCTCAATTCAGAAACTCCTCTCGGTTGCGTGTCATATACAATCTGGAATGGACTCTAGCCTGTGCTCCGATTCACTGAGTCATTATACGCAAACTCTGCCTATGGCAATGTATTGTCCCAACTGTTGTGGTGCTCTTCCACCAGGCTCCTCAGCAAGTCTCCCAGACTTTTGTTCACCACTTATGTCTGTCCATCCGTCTGAGGATGATAAGCTAAACTAAACAACAATTTAGTCCCCAGCTTCTTCCATAATGTCCTCCAAAAGTTCCCTAAGAACTTTGTATCTCTGTCCGAAACAATACTCCTTGGTAAGCCATGAAGTCGAATGACTTCTTTGAAAAACATATTCGTGATGTGCGTCGCGTCACTGGTTTTCTGACATGGGATAAAATGTGCCATATTGGAAAATCTATCCACTACCACAAATATCGAATCAAATCATTTTTGTGTCCTTGGCAATCCCAATATGAAATCCATGCTAATTTCATCCCACGGCTTCTCAGGTATGGGCAATGGTTGATAAAAACCCGCATTTTGCTTCCTTCCCTTCGAATGCTGGCAAATCTTGCATCTGTCTACAAACCTCTTGACCTCTGCTCACATCCCTGGCCAAAAGTATGATTCGCTCAGCTTCGCGAATGTCTTATCATGACCGAAGTGTTCGACCAATCCTCCGTTGTGTTTCTCCTTTAGCAGATTCTCCCTCGTGGAACAATTTGGGATACACAGTTGATTGCCTCTGAACAACAATCTTTCCTGGATCATGTATTCGACCCATTTGCTGCTATCTCTGAGAACTGGATTCTCAACTTCTTCATACGCTTCCTTAAAGTCTGGATCATCTACGTACATTTCTCTAAGATCATCAAAACCTAACGTCTTGACTTTGAACTCCTGCAACAACAAACACTTCCTGCTCAAAGCATCAACAACTTTGTTAGCAGTACTAGAAATATGTTTTATCACAAAAGTGAAATTCTGCATGTATTCAACCCATTTAACATGCCTCTGATTCAACTTTTCTTGTTGAGTCATAAAATGTAATGCATGGTTATCACTATATAAAACAAATTCCTTCGGAATCAAATAGTGCCTCCACTTATTCAATGCCTGGATGATGGCATAAAACTCCTTATCATACGTGGAATACTTCACCTTCGCTTCATTCAGCATCTCGCTGAAATATGCAATTGGTTTGTCATCTTGACTTAAGACTGCTCCTATTGCAAACCTGCTTGCATCACATTTTACCTAAAATGTCTTTTGAAAATCCGGCAACACCAGAATTGGTTGTTCCGTAATCTTCTGTTTCAACAAATTGAAACTCTTCTCAGCCTCTTCAGTCCAGTGAAAAGATTTATGTCTTTTCTTCACTGTATCCATCATTGATGCACTAATTCCACTGAAATTCCTAATGAATTTTCGGTAGAAGCTAGCCAAACCGTGAAAACTTCTTACCTCAAATATGTTCCTCGGTGATGGCCAATTCTTGATCACTTCCACCTTATCTGGATCCATCCTCAACTCAATTGCTGAAATAACAAATCCCAAATAAATGAGCTATGTCTTCATGAATGAGGAATTCTTTATGTTTATCAACAACTTCTCCTCTTCATCACAATGGCCAAATGCTTCAGATGTTCAACCTTCATTTTACTGAAAATCAGTATATCATCCAGATATACGATAACAAATTTTTTGATGAAATCCTTCAGGACTTCATTCATCAACCTCATAAAGGTACTTGGTGCATTTGTTAAGCCAAACGGCATAACAAGCCATTCATACAAACCTTTGTTTGTCTTGAATGTTGTTTTCCATTCATCACTTTCTCTCATGCAAATCTGGTGATATCCACTCTTCAAATCAATCTTTGAAAATAATTTTTCCCCACTTAAGCAAGCCATCAAATCATCCATCCTCAGCAATGGAAATATGTACCTGATGGTTATCTTGTTAATGGCTCTTGAATCAGTTCACATCCTCCAGCCTCCATCTTTCTTCGAACTGAGTACCGTCGGAACAACACACAGACTCAAGCTTTCCCTGACCAAACCTTTGTCCAGCAAATCCTGAACTTGCCTTTTAACCTCTTCATTCTCCTACGGCATCAATCTGTACACGACTTTATTTGGAAAACTGGCTCCGGGTATGAGATTGATATGATGACTCACACTTCTCATTGGTGGCAACGAACGAGGTAATTCGTCCACTACAATATTAGGGAACTCTTCCAGCAGTTCCTAAACTTCCTCTGGCAAATCATCCACTCTTGTGCTAGTCAGAACAATTCTCAGTTTTCTGACCACAAAGAATTGTGGATCCTCCTTCTTCTTAACCTCAGTAAGAAGTTCCTTCCCACTCATGAGAAGTATTGTGTTGCTTACTTCCGGCTTTACTTCTTTATCCTTGATTGGAAGCAACAGATGAGTTCTCCCATTCTTTTCTAAGGTATATTTATTCATCCTCCCATCATGAATCACATTTCTATCATATTGCCATGGTCTACCCAACAATAGATGACAAACATCCATAGGAATGACATCACATAATATCTTATCATTATATCCTCCTATCTTGAATTCAACTAAACACCGTTTAGTGACATTTACCTGATGTCCTTTCTGTAGACACGAAACTTTATATGGACTTGGATGATCATTCGTCTCCAACTCTAGCCTTTCTACCATCTCGGTTGAAATGAGATTATCCATGCTACCGCTGTCCACAATGACCTTGCATGCCCAACCCTTGGTCTTGCAAGCTGTTCTGAAAAGTCTGGTCCTTTGGACTGAACTTTCCACTTCTTTCTCTGGTGTTAAAAGGACTTTTCGTATCATCAGCGATCTTCCGCCTTTCCTCTGTGCTTCGGTGATGTGAGCTTCTCCAGTTTCTCTCTTTTTCTCTGGACACTTGTAAGACTTGTGCCCATTTTTCCCACACATGAAGCATGTGATTACTCCACCTCTTCCTCTTCCTCTACCTCTGGTACGAGGAAACCTATTATTATCAGCATATCCTCCTCTCTACTCAGTATGTTGTTCTCTCTATTCAGCATATTTCCCTTGCTGTGAACTTCCACCTCTCTCTGTCCGAGTATGAGGTTTCTTCCAGTCGTCCCTGGGTTTTTGGGTTCTTTCCATAGCAACTGATTTGCCTCTGGGCTGACTCCTGCCTCGGCCCCTTTGACTCTGCTTTCGTCTCAGCTTCTCTTCTGCCTTTAAATCCATCTGATAAGAATCCTCCACCGTTCGGATGGTTTCCATGCTCATTTCATCCTGAATCACATATCTCAGTCCATTCATATACCTGGCCACTTTCTCGTCATTGCTTTTGCGATGACCTGCCCTGATATTCAACCTGTAAAATTCCTGATATTCAACCTGTAAAATTCCTCAGTATATTCCTTCACTGTCATCAACTTCTGTCTCAGGTTCTGCATCCTCCTAAACAGAGAAATGTGATAGCCCCTGGGAATGGATTTTTCCTTCATCTTTGCAATCATCATGTCCCAGCTCTTAATTTTTTGTTTTCCTTAGCAATGCCTGTCAGCTTGTAGTTCATCCCACCACAAGGTTGCATGTCCTTTTAATCTCGTGACAGCATGCCTGACCTTCTTGTCCTCTTCAATATCTTCATAGTCAAAATAGGTGTCTAGAGCTCTAATCCAATCTAGAAGCTCTTCTACATCTAGATTTCCCTCATAAACTGGAATGTCCATTTTCACCTTTGCACCCATTCTTGCAACAGCTTTTAGTAAGCGCTCATTTGTTGCATCCTCCGCTGGAATTTCTTCTCCATGTCCAGAATCATCTTCATTTTCGGACTCACTGATATCTCCTACATCAGCTTTGCACCTTTGTCTTATATCCATGTCCACAATCATAGCACGTAAGTCATGCAGTTCTCTTTCCACTTCTGGATTCTGCACTTGCCTACCCCTTCCTTTGGACATTTCCCTTTCTCCCTCTGGATCGGGTGATTGTCTATCCCTTCTTCTTGGCGGCATGGTGAATTCTCCTTTTTCTCTGCTACAGAAAGCAAAGAATCTTTTCTAAGCTCTGATACCACTTGACGCAGGCGCGCCCACTAGGAATGTCCACTTACATGATCTTTCTTCCTTCCTCGGCCCGAAGAACTGAAAGGTTCTTCTATTTCCCTATTGGGAAATTTTCACCCACAACACTCTCTCACGGGATCTCCCCTTCTTCTATCCAGAAATCAATGCTGGCCTTTTACTTTGTTATCGAGGTTCCTCCTATTAGGATTTTGGCACTTGAAATGTCCAAACAACTTGTTTTTCCGATCCCCGATCCTCGATATGCTCCTTTGTTGCCTTATCCCTCAAGCCCTACGTTTATTCCACGTGACCTCCTCTTATATGACCGCATTCATATTCCCACCGGGGTTTCGGACTTTTCAATATCAAAATATCCCCGTCTTCAGGATTCGCGATCCCTCGAATCCCGATGCGCTCCTTGCACGCTAGCTCTCATGGCTAGGCTTTTGGCCCATATGACTGTTGTCCCCATGACCACAGTCTTATCCCTCGTCGGGGCTACGGGGTTTCAATTGTTGAAAAACACTTTCCCATGGGATTCCCGATTCCTCAAATCTCGACTCTTTGGTTTGTTGACAGTTGGCCCCATGGTGGCACCTTCCTCCCTATCGGGGTTTCAGACTTCGCGATTCTAGAATGCATAAACACCTTGTCACAAGGATCCTCGATATCCCGATGACCCAAACACCGATAGACGACTTCCTTGTCGAGACTTTTTCCGATGGCTCCAATTGCTTCCACACATCCTCCCCTGATGGACAGTCCTGGTTAACTCTCAGAATTTCGCGATTCTGATGTCCTAGATGCCTCATCCCTAGGACTCGTGAAATGCCGAACTCCGACTCCCTTCAGATCTCTGACACGCGTCCCAAATGAATGGACGGTTCAGATCATTCCTCGTTGTTTCGAGACTTTACAAGACCATGAACACTCACTTGCATGAACCTCGATGACCACATCCCTGATCTAGATGACCACGCGACACGTGTCCTCCCTAATATCTTCCGGGTGTAATCCTTCCATCGTTTCGGGGTTCAACCAGTCACGGATCCTTGTCTTCACTTGCCATGGAAATTCCTGATCTTCTGCTCTCGTGAATCCCGACTTCCCGAACCCCGACAGCTCAGTATCCCGATGCCTCTTTGGGGTTCTTACTCTGCTCACGAGGTTTTAAACCCTGTGCAACTCCTGTCAGATCAGACGACTGACGGGTAACTGATCAACAATCCAATGACTCATGACCCCTGGAGCTTGAACTCCAAACGCGGCCGTAACCTCCTTGCTTCTTTGGCAGATCCAACAACTAACAGGATTTCACAAGTCCTCTCCTCAAGATCCTAACCGTCGATCTCTTCCTCTTTGATGTTTTCTACGGGTGAACCCAGTATTCCTCTATGAAACTGGTCCTCCTGCGCATAACTTTGCAGTGCCTATTCAAACACTCCACGACACAGTCTTCCAGTGCTTCTCTTCGACGAGCTTGAAAGCATTATCCCTCCTGAGCTTTCTCACACTTTCAACCTCAAAGAGGGTCCTTGCACGCACTCCTTGAGATAGTTCTCAAACAACTCCAAGTGTTGAGTTCTTTTGACTTTGCGCACACCTGCAGCAGCAGTCCTTCAATACTTCGCTCGGATTCACAACTGAGACTCTCCTTAGCCTGCGCACTCCTTGCACGGCTCGTATAACCCAATTCCACTTTTGGGCAAACGAGAACAAGAGTTAAACTATCTGAGCCTTCTTTCAACGCACTCCTTGCGAACGACTTCAACTGCACTCCTTGCAGGAATCCTTGCTCAGATAGAGAAATGATTGAAACTCATTTCTTCTACTTCTTTTCAGACTTCAATCTCAACACATGAAATCATATACACAACATAACAGCAAATGCATAATAGGAAGTAAATACTCATGAGCATATCAATCAACATACATACACAAAGAATAACACAACGCCATGAATTTGAATCAATTTCCTTCTATTAATTCAAGACTTGTACATGGGTGTTATTACACAATTCTCCGCATGCTCTTCTTCTCAATGCTCAGAATTATTCTAACTATGTTACAATGCACAATGAGGGTGTCTATATCTCGTTTCCCTCTTTCCTTCTAAAACTGTCTAATATAGAATTAAATTCCTATCAACCTACATTAACTATATTAAATGCCTCTATCTACTTCAGATGAGAGCGGGGCGCTCAAGGTCTGATTACATTATACCAAGGCGCCTTCATTAAATGATCTCATTTATATTTGGCGCATCAACTTCAAGGGAAAATTCAAAAATTTTGGCTGGGTCTTCCCAGATGTCCTTTGTCTTCTGCGCTGGCTCGCTTGATGTGAGGGATGCTCCTGCATCAGGTTTGCAGGTGTTGTTCATGGTGATTGAACTTGAGAAGTGGAGTTTAGGGCATAAGGCATAATTTTTTTCATCTACTAACCATAACACTTGATATATTGATCCCGATTTATGAGCGAAATGAAATGAATAATAGACTAAATACAATAACACAGAGATACAGAGAACAACAACATATATTCAGTGAACAATAACTTCTATTGAATAAATAAAATAGGTTGAAACTGTAAAACTGCATAACTGAAAACAACTTGCTCGAATGGTGGTAGCTATCTATGAGAAGAGATGTGGCTACTACATACATATGTATGAGAAGAATGATTACAATGAGGCTCTACAGGAATTTTTAACATTACTCATGAATGAAAAAACCCTAGTCATCAAAAAACCTAACCCTAGGAGATGAAACGCAAAACATTATGTGGGCCCCGATGGGTAAGTTGGTACCTCAACTTCTCAGGGTCGTAAATTTTGCATACGACCTTTGTTTTAGGCGTTTGATAGCCCGTTGGAAAGGTATTTTCGAGAAATACACATTATTTCATCAAACTACAACTCTATCTATAGTTTAACTATGCAAATCCATAAAAAAAATAAAAATAAAAAATAAAATAAAAAACAAAAAAAACTTTGTTTAGGGCCCCAAAACGGCCCTGGAAGTACAGAAAGATGTAATGACATGAAAACTTCCAAAATAAGCCAGTTAGAATATTTGGGAGGCCACCAATATCCACGTGTATGTAGTGTAGGGATTCAAGATAGCCTTGGAAGTGCAAAACCCACAATTACAAAGAAATGTCATCATTACAGAGAAACATGTTGAACTAAAAACTGTTAAGAGGAGCTAGTTGGAATAGGTGGGTGGCCACCAATATCCACCTGGATTAGTCCTACCCCCTTAGGAAGCAATGGTCTCCATTGCATTGAGTGCACCCATCAGGTGAGGGAATTTCTGCTAAATTTGGCCCCAGGTGAGCCACTTTCCTTGGTGCAGGAGATCCCTTCCTTGACAATCCGATAAAGTTGGATTCTTTGTTTGTGAGTGACCTTAACCTGTGTGTCCACTATCTGATTAGTGGATGCATGTTCCATGTAGTCAGGGTTGAGCTCTGTTGGTGTCAGTTGTTTTGCGACATCCAAGGTGTTCAATAATGGTGGAAAATATGGATGGAGGAGGTCCACATTGAACATTGGGTGCAAGCGAAGGAAGGGGGGAGTGTTGAGCTCAAAAGCATTGTCACCCAGAGCCTTGGTGATAGTGTAAATCCCATAGTGAAGTGGATGGATCTTCTGATGGGGCCCTGTAAGGTGTTATTTATGCAAATGTAGCCAAACCTTGTCTACCACCTTAAACTTATGCGGTACCCAGTGTTGATCATGTCACTACTTGTACTTAGCATTGGCTTTCTGCAAAATCTCATGGACCTATTGGCAGATGTGTTGAATCCGCTCAATGAATCTGATGGCTTTTTCGACCTCAGACTGAACATGGGAAGATTATGTATGTGTGGTTGAAAGAGGTAGTGCAACATCAATGGGACCCAAGGGTTGGAATCCCAACCCCACCTGAAATGGGCTATGGTCGGTGAAGCTATGGAGAGCCATGTTGTAGTTTTGTTGAACATAGGGAATACTCTCATCCCATGTATGTGGATGCTTAGAGTTATACATGTGCAAGATATGCAAAATCATACGATTGATGACCTTTGTTTGGCCATAGGTTTGAGGGTGGAAGGCAGTGGATTTAGTGAGATTGGTGTCCAACAATGACCAAAGACTCGACCAAAATGTGTTGAGGAACATGTTGTTCCGATCGGAGATGATGGTCTGTGGTATCCCAAAATGGATCCACACTCGTTCGAAGAAGAGCTTGGAAGTATCTGTCGTTGTGATGCTCGTATTGCAGGCTGTGAGAATGGCCATCTTCGAAAATCGATCAACCACCACAAATACACAATCATTGCCTTTCTTGGTGGATGGAAGTCCATACATGCAATCTATTGAGATGGATTCCCAAGGCCTCTTGAAAGTAGGAAGAGGGGTGTATAAGCCTTGCTTCTTGATTGTTGGCTTGGAAATGGAACATGCAATGAAATATATGATATACTTCGTGACGTCCTGTTGAAGTTTTGTCCAATAAAAATGTTTCTGTAGAATGACCACAATTTTCTCCATGCCAAAATGTCCTACCATCCAACTGTAGTGAGCCTCCTAAATCAACTTTTCATGCTCGCTTGCAGGAACATAGAGGTGGCCCAGATGGCATAACAGTCCATCCCAAATGTGAAAATTAGTGACATTTGTGCCTGTACTCAAGAGATGTTAGGTGGTGGCAAATTCAGGATCTCGTTGATAAAGTTGGGGCCACTCAGATGCCTCATTCCCACATAAATGGAGCATGGTGGTGATTGTAGCCACGGGAGGTTGACTAAGGAAGTCGGTGACATGATTTGTGCTCCCTGTCTTATACTTGATGTTGAGATGGAACCGCTACATGTATGTGGACTACTTTTGATGGTGGTCGTTCTGCAACTTCCCATGTGTCTGTATGAACTGCAGAGGCTTGTGATCAATGTGGATGATTGTCTCCTTTCCCAAAATGTAATGTTTCCATTGACGACAAGATTTCACAATGGAATACATTTCCTTGTCATAGGTGGGATATTTCGGACGGTATCTGAGAGTTTCTCACTATGGTATGCTACTAGATGATCATGTTGAGTGAGAATTGCGCCTACAACATAGTTGGATGCATCAATCTCAATCTCAAATGGTTGTTGCAGATTGGGTAAGCAAATTAATGGAGTTGAGCACAAGCGATGCTTTAGATCATCAAATGCTCGTTGTTGTGCCTTCCCCCATGCGAACTATGTCCTGCCACCACCCTTGGTCACTCGGATGAGGGCCCATGCAATATGGGAGAATCCCAACATGAATCGTCAGTAGAAGTTGGCAACTCCCAAGAAGCTCTAAAGCTCGGTTAGAGTGGTAAGGGTTGGCCAGTCATGGATGACTTGGATCTTAGTTGGATCCACATGTACCCCATGCTCATCAACAATGTATCCCAAGTATTGGACCTTGTTCATGCCAAAGGATAATTTTTCCAAGTTGGCATATAGTTTGTGCTATCGTAGAGTGCTCAAAACTTGTTGAATATGTTGCATGTGCTCTTCTCAAGTTCTTTTGAAGATGAGGATGTCATCCAGATATACCACCAAAAAAGAGTTAGTGAAGGGTCTCAATACATTATACATCAACCTCATGAGAGTTGTTGGTGCATTTGTTAGGCCAAAGGGCATTACCAACCATTCGAAGAGCCCTTCTTTAGATTTGAAAGTTGTTTTTCATACATCAGTGGGTTCAATGGGAACTTGGTGGTAGCTAGACTTTAGGTCAATATTGTTGAATACATTTTCCCCCTTGAGTTGGTCAAGAAGGTCATCAATTAGGGGAATTGGGTACCAGTTCCTGACTATGATTTTGTTTAATGCTCTGTAATCAATGCAGATCTGCCAGGTCCCGTCTTTCTTCTGCACCAGTACAATTGGGCTTCTGCAAGGGGAGGATTTGGGTCCGATGTGCCCCTTTTGAAGCAACTCTTGGATCTTATGCTTGATTTTTTCATTTTCCATTAGTGAGCTACGTTAGACTAGTCCATTAGGAAGAGGTGCACCAGGGGTTAGATCAATTGGATGCTTGACTTGGCAGTGCGTCGACACCCTGGTGGGTGAGGAGAAGATGTTTTTATACTCTTCCATGATCCCGTCCACTTGATTTTGTTGCAAATAGAGGCTTTGCATAGAAGTTACAGATGTGGCGGCGACCTTCTTCTTACTGGGAGAACATATCACAAAGAAGACAAACTTCTTGGTCTGTGAAATAACCTTACTGCATTTCTTAGCAAAGATTAAAAAAATAGTGGTAGGCAACACTACCTCTGGTATCTTGTACAATTGTCTACCCAAAGTAATAATAACATTGTAGGGTTTAGAATCATACACAACATGTCTCTTCCACAAATATGGTTGTCCTAAAAGAAAATCACAAAATTCAAGGGGAGAAATGTCACATAATACCTCATCTTTGAATGGCTTGATGTCATAGGGCAGAAGACATTGTTGGCCGACGTGGATATCTCTTCCTTATCGAAGCCAGTCGATGGTGTAGGTTCGCGAGTGTGGTGTCATCATAAGATCCAACCACTTGATGACCTATGTTGAGATCAAGTTCTTCTGATTGTCGCTATCGAAAATGAAATGAATCAAAGCCCCCTTTACCCACATCTGTGAGTGAAAGAGTTGTTCCCCTTCCTATGGTTCTTCTAGTTCGCTTGGCTGTACTTTGGTGGTAGCAAAAATGGCATTGGGTTCGGCATCGATAATATTATTCCCTCCTTATGGATTTGATTCGGAGTTAGAATCTTCCTCTAACTCGGAAGCTTTCAGCTCGGCCACTAGTGACTGCTTGGAGAGAAATTCTTCGGTGTTGTTCCAAGGGATTTTATGGTATTCACACACTTTCCTATGTCCTTCTTCAAATTCTCATTACCCTTCTTGGGTTTCAACTTGGACTAGTTGTCTTAAGAGTGACCATCTTTGCTTTGTCCCTTTTTTTGTGGGTTGGGGCCGCCTTTTTCCTGCTTCGACTGTGAGGAGTTTTCATATCCAAACTCTCGCCTCTTTTTCTTAAATGTTTACTCGATCTTGACAACATATCTATAAGCCTCACCTAATTATGTGATGTCTAGAAACTCCATTTATGCTTTAATGTATCTATGTAGACAATCACGACATTTGAGCACGAGATGTCGTTTAGAGTCTTTGATACCCAATTTGGTGTGCAGGGTATGGAAAATATTAGTGAAATATGGTATTATCTGGTCCTTTTCCTGACGCAGTGTGGTCCATATTGTGTATTGGTCCTCGTATCTTCCAACGGGGTAGTATTGTTCTTTAATGGCATCCTTGAAGGAATCCCATGTGGGGGTGACCGCAAATATTGTAGATTCCTTTATGGCCCTTTGCTCAGAGTAAGTATCCCACCAGTCCTTAACATGGGGGACAACCTTGAGGAGTGAAAAAGTAATATTTTCCATATCGAAAAAATTGTGGACCGAAAAATACCCTTCGATCATATTCAACCATTTATCTACAACATCTGCATCTATCAGTCCTTCAAATAATGGAATATGAAAATTTACTTGTACCTTGAAGGGGGTTGCATGGTCGCTTAATGAAGATGCATCTCCTGTGGGCAGTCATCAAAGGATCTGTGCAAATTTTTCCATCATTTCATTCCTTTTTCATGCAAGGGATTCCTCGAGCAATAGTTCAAAAGGATCTCCTGCTCCATCATCCTTCTTCTTGTTCCCCATGAGTTGTTGTCGGGCTCGGCGCGACCGATCTTGCAAAGGATCAACTAGTTCAAGTCCCAAATTCAAGGATCTCCTACTCCATCATCTTTATTTCCGTCCCCCATGATTTTTTTTCGGGCTCGATACTATCGATCTTACAAACGCTCGAATGGTTCGAGTCCCAAATTCTTGTACCCAGATCTTGTCAGGGACATGCACGCATAAAAATAAATGAAGAGAAAACCACTCTGATACCACTGATCTGGATTTATGAGAGGAACAAAATGAATAACATACTAAATACAATAACACAGAGATACAGAGAACAACAACAAATATCTAGTGAATAATAACTTGTATTGAATAAATAAAATAGGTTGAAACTGTAAAACTGTAGAACTGAAAATAACTTGCTCGAATGGTGGTAGCTATCTCTGAGAAGAGATGTGTCTGCTA
This sequence comes from Picea engelmannii, assembly GCA_009831015.1. Lineage (NCBI taxonomy): Eukaryota > Viridiplantae > Streptophyta > Pinopsida > Pinales > Pinaceae > Picea > Picea engelmannii. The sequence continues at coordinate 125,134 of ML782203.1, forward strand.
CGCGCATCCATTTGATAAGAATGATCAAAATGAGGCTCCGAAGGAATTTTTAACATTACGCATGAATTCCAAAACCCTAGACATCTAAAAACCTAACCCTAGGAGATGAAACGCCAAAAGTTATGTGGGCCCCGATGGGTAAGTTGGTACCTCAACTTCTTGGGGTCGTAAATTTTTCATACGACCTTCATTTTAGGTGTGTGATAGCCCTTTAGAAAGGTTTTTTTGAGAACTACACATAATGTTGTCAAACTCTAACTCAAGTTATATTTTGACTATGGCAAGCCAAAAAAAAAACATTATTTAGGGCCCCAAAACAACCCTGGAAGTACAAAAAGATGTATTGACATTAAAACTTCCAAAATAAGCTAGTTGGAATAGGTGGGCGGCCACCAATATCCACCTGGATGTTGTGTAGGGCTTCAAGATAGCCTCGGAAGTGCAGAACCCATAATTACAAAGAAATTTCATCATTACAAAGAAATGTGTTGAACTAAAAATTGTCAAGAGGAGCTAGTTGGAATAGGTGGGTGGCCACCAATATCCACCTGGATCATATATATAAGGTTCATTTAGCGATTAATGTTCTTATTCACCCACCTTACCTTGTTTAGATCTCGAATCCCATTTTCAGTGCACAAAACCTACTCATGGAACTCGTATTCCACTTAGATTCTAAAAAACCCTAACCATGGCCTCGAGAATTATTAATGGTGCAAGATAGAGATACATTCTCATTTAGTAAATTTGTGTTGGTTGTGGAGCTTGATTATCTTCCTGATTCAAAAGTCTTGTTTCAATCGTGTTTGGATCTCGTTTCCTGACGGGGGGGTGTGGGGGGGATTTCCCCCCCACATCTCTCGCCAAGGGGGGTGGTGAGAAATTTTGGAGCCCCCCCCTTGTGGGGGTTCAGGGGTAGCACTCCAAAAGATAATTTTTTGGAAAATTTTCCTTGTAAAATATTGTAATTTCATAGTCAATATGGATTGTTTATTATAAGGTCACATATTTGATGGTAGAAGTTGTGTTAGATATTTTTCCCCTAGAAGGCAACCCTCTTTTCTGTATGTGGGTATTGTATTGTGACTGTGGAAGTGAGTGTATATTGTATTATGAGAGAGAAGACTGTGAGATAAATAAGACGAAGTTACAACGGGTGTGTTGTAGGTTGTATCGCTTCATTTACTGGATAATAATAAAGGAAGGACCTGGCAATTTCTCTGGTGGATATAGCCCACACTGGGTGAACCACTTATATATGTGTCTCTATTGTATTGTGTATCTTCTATGTTTTATTTCCACATTTTTTTTTATTTTATTTCTCAGCGATCCTATTTTATTTTTTCTAATAGTTGGTATCAAAGTGAAAGGTAATTTAGAGGAAAAGATTGTTCCTGGTTCGAGTGGAACAAAGTTACCGACTTAACGAGAACTACGACCTCAAAGCAAGAACTCTAGCCCTTAAAACCCATTTGTTTGCACAAAAACATGAAAATCAACCCCCAAATCAAAAAGTGGTGCTACTGGTAGCACCATTTTTTCTAACGGGGTCAAAATTACAACATTTTTCAAGCATGGTCTTCAAAACTCATACAGTAGCTTAGGAAAAACTTAAAATCAACACCCAAATAAAAACGTGTTGCTACCGGTAGCACCATTTTCTCTAACAGGGTCAAAATTACAACATTTTTCAAGCATGGCCTTCAAAACTCATTCAGTAGCTCAGAAAAACCTTAAAATCAACACCTAAATAAAAAAATGGTGTTACCTAAAGCAAAACGTTTTTTTTTCTAAACGTTAAAATTATAGCTAATAATGACATAATTGAAATTGTGGCCTTGACAACAAATCCCTATGCAAATAAAAACCCCAAAATTGGATCCTAAACAGTCACTTGAAATGTTTTTTACTAACTTTTTTTTTTAATTTACATTAAAAAAAAAAAAAGAGAAATGAGAAAATCTTCGCGAGGAAAAAAACATTTAAAAAAATATATTCAAAACCCCAATTAAAAAACAATGTGGAAAAAAAAACTAAAAAGAAATGAAAAAAAATTAAAATATCTCCGAAAAACAATAATATTTTTTTTGGTAAAAAATAATAAAAAAAAACCCTTCAAAAAGTAAAAAAAGGGGAAAAAAAAGAAAAAACCCAAAAAAATACTAAAAATTGCTAAGTTGAATCTTTATATTAAAAATTTGAAATATAAAATTATAT